>JASSUY010007898.1:0-23150 GCA_032466535.1 Forpus xanthops | reverse complement strand
CTGGAAGGCTGCTATGAGGTCTCCATGCAGCCTTCTCTTCTCCAGGCTGAACAGCCCCAACTTTCTCATCCTATATCATGTCATAACACAGACCTATTACTTTTCTGAAATGATGAAAATCAGTCGAATGACATCTTAGATACACAACCCAGGACACAGGAGTTTATAATTCTGTATTGACATTTTTTTTTTGTTATTTGTTTATTGGTGTCCTGGGTTCAACTGTTGTGGTCTAAGCCCAGCCAGTAACTCACAACCATGCGGCTGAAATCTCAGTTCTCTCTTTCCTTCTGCCCCTCTCCCTAAGGGATGGGGAGGAGAATGGAAAGAGTGTCCTTGGAAGATAAGAGATGAACACACTTTCTGTGACTATGGTGCCTAGACCTCCTGTGAAGTAGTTCAACATTACTGAGAAGCCTCAAAAGCTCAGTGTAAAGTCCATAAATGATAGTCCATTCACTTAGTCTTGAAATGTTTTTGCATTGACTTTACATACAGAGTTCATCTCTGCCATTCAGATGAACCTGAAAAAGAATTGTTACTACCATGGTGGAATAGAAGCTATGCAAAAACACACGACCATGGCCTTCCACCATCCTTGAGATATAATGGGTCAGTCTACTTTAGACACTGACCCCAGTGCTTACCAGAGAAGCGTGTTGTCTGAGTCAGGTTTTCCCAGGGCTCTCTGCAAAATGAGGGTGACAGTTGTCATTGTATTCCAGGCTAACTAATGTCACTAATGATATGACTTACGATATGACTACTTGTAAGACAACACTACTTGGCCTGTATGAAGACAGAAAGGTAAAGGACGTAATGTTTGTTAAAACTAAACTGAGCACAGATTAGCAATGTAGTTTGTAAATATTAAACAAAGTTTAAGCTTCAGTCAAACTGAAGAGAGAAAGGCTTTGCAACGAAGCTTTTAGAAGTGGAAAAGAAAATGGAGTAAATCAGATGATACCAAATACTTCCTACATTATTGCTATTCTGTTGTAACATAATTTCAGAATTTCAAGAAAAATGCATCAACTGAGCCTTAGAGATCAAAGAGAGAGAAAAATTCCAACATTTTTAATTTCTTTGTGGACAAAAGACACCTCCAAAATATGTGGGACTAGATGGTTCCAGGGCTTAGTGTGATATTACAAAACCTGTCACGTCTAAGTCATTGGCTGAAGTTGAGCCTGAGTGGCTAATGAAATGACTGAAAATTATCATCAGCTGAGAGGTCTTCAGTGGCCTGTGACAACTGCAGTCTGTGATGTAGAACAGTGGCTGCCATTTCAAATATACAGGTGCACTGCATTCAGGGTAGGACCCCAAAAAAAGCATTAAAAATTAATTCAGGCTGTAGGAGGGATGGATGGGAGCAGAAAAAAGATGGAGATGGGGTCGGGCATTGGCATTAACATATTTCTTTTGTTAAATGTGCCATAGTATTGTAACAAACTTTTCTAGCAATCAGAAGAGAAATATTTAGTAGGATGGTTCACTAGTCATTGTGAGGAGTGTTTATCTCCTGAATCTTGTACTGTTTTGTCTTTCTTAGTTATTTCCCAGGTAAAAATTTGCCCTAACCAGTTCTGGTTTGCTTATAAACTGAACTGATGACACTACAGCTTCAAGGGGGGAGCAGTTTCAGTGAAGGTGATTGCAGAATATTTTCATCTGTCAGTCCTGAAGCTCAAGTAAGCAAAAGATATACTGTTGTTTCACTTCCTGTTCACATAGTGGAGGTAAATATAAGAACTTCTCCTCAACATGTCTGAATATGTCTTATTTTCATAACACTGTGCCTATGTGGGGTTTAACAATGATGGAGCAGAATCATTACAGTGTCATCTATTCCTTACAGCATAAGAGCTTGGAAGTCAGACTAACGTCAAAGCTATAAACTCAGGCTAATCATCTCTGCCACTTCCTGAATCAGAGCAATGTTGTGGGATGTTGTTCAAAAAATCTCTTTGCCTTCAAACCTTGTGAAAAAGACCAGAGGGAGTCTTCTTCCCTGGACTACTCAGCTCCTTCAGCACAAGCTTCGCTGAGCTCTTGTTCAGCAGATGGTGTAAGAGAGAGAGCCTCCAAAACCACAGAGACAAATATTTGATTTGGATGAGTACATTAAAGATTACTCACTTCTCCCCTCAAATTATCTGTTTTGCAGAGAGTACAAAGGGCATGGTTTGGATCATCCCCTTTCTAATAAAAGTGATTTCCAGCCATTGGTGCCAAGTGCCTTCTGCAGGCCAAGCCCACTGGTATCTGATACTCCGTTTATGGTTAAGTGAGGAAAGGACATTGGCCTTGACACTTTTCTAGGGAGTCTCCAAAGCAAAATGAATTTTCATGAAAGCCATCCACCTGCAATGTCTATCCTAAAGACAGGACTTTCAGCTTGGCACAACCTGAGATGCTAAGTTGTTCCCTAATTTGCAGATTTCTAAGTCAGGCAAAGAAGCAAATCTGTTCTTCCATCCTTAAAATACTGGTAAAGGTCACAAAAGTAGTGATGAAATGTGAACAGTGGCCTTGCCTGAAAAGACATTGCTTTACGTTTGCCCCATTTTCTCTTTTCTCCCATTTCAAATGAATCTGTATGACTCCTTGATTTCCTTCTGATCTTTACCTGCACTAATTGTTCAGTTTTGAGGGTTCAGTTTCAAGTTGGTTCAAGTTCAAGAGACAAAACCCAGTGCCTCACGGGACACCATGATAATCAGTCAGTCAACTGGCATTTGCAAGGACAGAGGAGAAATGAGAACAGTCACTGAGTAGAGCAGTCTGTCAGCTCTGCCTTTGCACTTTGGGCAGCACCAGCTCACTCTGAATTCCTTTGAATAGCCACAGTGCTAAGGATGGATGGGAATGCAAGGCTGATCATTTGGGGAAAAGCCTCAGGAAGGCCCATCACCTACTCCAGGCACTCTGTGCATGTGCATATACAATCTATGTGACTTCAGACAGGCCTGTCTTTAAGATTTATCTCAGTGTTGACAGCTCACAAATTTACTTATCCATTTTTCCCATGGGTCTTTGCACATGTCTTTCTGGTAGATTATTGTCATTAAACACATTGAATAAAGCAAGTGTTTCTGAATTTTCTTCCTGCCTCTGCCTCCCTCTCTTTCTGGTGACCTCTACCACTGCTCATGCCCCAACAAGATGATTTGCAAAACCTCTCTTTTATTTACCCTGGACTTCCAGCTTCCCAAAACACTTTCTGAAACTCTCCCCAGAAATTATATTACTTTATTTTTGTATCAATAACCACATCTCTGCTCTGCAACTCCTTACTTTCTGCCCTCTGAACAGCCTGTATCAAGTTCACCCCATTCAAAACCTATTTATCAATATTACGTTGTACGCCCTCTTTTAAACTATTGCCTTCCTCCATTGTATCTTTGAACACAACAAACTCCAGTTTATCATGCCTGCCTTCATGAGCAATCACATCTATGTGCAGGACTACACTATGTACTTCCTTACTTAATGCTTCCCTCAGCATAGCTTGTAACCCTGGAATGTCATTTCTGCATTCATATGCATCTTCTCATGCTCTGGTCTATGTAGCGAATTCATGTTCCATGCACAACCTATGATCTTGTCTTTTTGTATTGGTTCTTCTTTTTTAAGGTACACAAAAGCTCAGTGAAACAAATCTACACCCTATGTTACCATCATAAAGGAAGGAATAAAATAGAATTTTATAATAAACTTTCCTGTGACTGCTCCAAACTCCTATACTGGCCTTTCAGATTTCATCAGGATGGAAGCTACCTTTATCTTTGCCATCTAGTGTTCCAAGAGGGTTAACAGCACTTTTACTAGGAAGATAACTAATAGATAGAAAGCATCATATTTATCTTTCTATTTTAGTAACAATGCTCACACCACTTCTACATGCAGCGTTGAATGTAATAGACAAGCACTACTACTCTGACTGCATTTAACATAAAGAACGCTCTGTTCCCAAATATAGGACTCATGAACATTAGGCTGCGAGTGCAACTGCTTATAAACTGACTGTGAATATTAATCTGGTATTCTTTTGTAATCAGAAGGTTTCATCACTGCCCCATTTGCTTTACAATCATGACAAGCAGTGAATGTATTCAAGGCAAAAATGAAGCAGCTTCTTTTTTTTTTTTTCTTTACAGTCTATGCTTTATCACTACTTTATTGATTTTTCAGTATTTTAGCAGCTACGGCACAACTGGATTACCTAGAAAAGGAACCTTTCACTCTTAGGTCATCAGTTCACGTCTGAGACAGGTAGGTACTGACCAAAGGTCACTTTAGCATTATAATTTTAATAAAGACCAAGACAGAGAGAGGCCCTCAACAGGCATAAAACAACACTTTAACTTTCTTAAGCTGTCCACAGCATACACAACTAGACCAACTTTGTTGCCTGCCAAAGTCAAACTGATAGAGAGTTAGACGGTCATCTAGTTGCCAGATGTCTGGCTGTGTAACTTTCTGGCACTAAGCATTATATAGAGACAGATCTATGGATTGGATCAATTAGCATTACACTTACCATCTGACAACTGTTTGGTCGCCTTCGCCCAGTTCCTAGAGGACAGGTGTTCACATCACAGAAATCACCATCACAATTGGTACGACTAATTGATACGGTTGTTGGCAGTCACAGCAGAGAGGACAAGGACTGAATTAGCACCGAGACCAAAGCACTCTTTCACCCCCAGAGATGGTCTCTTCAGCTCAGGATGTCCAGAGCATTTGGAGGATGCCTTTCTGCCATTGAATGTGTTGTGCTGAGCAGAATCTGCTCTGTTTTCAGGTCCAGTAAATTCACCCAGGGCAAAATTCAATGAGGTTTTCTGGGGAACAAGGGAAAGAAAGGGGATGGTGGTGGTGAATCTCTTTATTTTTTTATTAGATGCCTTAAGAAAGACCTTCTGTGTGGGTTGGTGGGTTTTTTTTTGGGCGGGGAGAGTTGGCCATTTGCTCAGCATCTTCTGAGGTTTATTGTGTATGGGCAGAAAAAAAGACAAAGTGAGTGCAGAGATCTTAACAGTAAGAGTGTGTCATGCACCATTTTTGGGGAAAAAAAAGAAAAAGTACACTTGCAGAAATACTCAAGCATTTACAGTAACTCCAGTGCTCCCTCATTTCTTCTGTTTTACACTCCAGACAGTCATGTAAAGAGCTTCATGGGTATATTCTCTTGTGGAGCTTGTGGGTATACTTGGTGATTAGACAAATGGGGCTCTGCTTTGGCAAATGTCCATTGCTTTCCCCAGCTGACTTACAGAATATGCTATAAAATGCAAAGGAAGGCAATAAACCTCCCATCTGCAGCTGAGATTTCCACTTTGCCAAAGACCCTTTTGCTATCGGCACCTTTAACTATGACTTTCAAAGAAGAAAGAGGTGTAATTTTTTCTGTGGCAGATATTTTATTACATTCACTAGCAATATCGTCCCAACCTTACGTGAATTGATTCTGAATATTAATCTAAGAATGGAAAAGCCAATAACCATGTCAAATATAAATAGATCTTCGGGCCATTATTCTATCAAAAAAGAAATAATTTCATCTGCTTTCATCTTTGCACTTCAGAACAATACTACTTTTTTATAGTCAACTGTATTTTATTGATTTTTAATACTTTTAGCAGATACAGCATCATCACAGCCAATAATGCAAATACTGCAAATGAGACATGCAATTGAAAAACACCAAACATTTTGCAGGCCAGGTCAGGAAAAATCAGAAGATAGATAAAATATTTTGTTTCGGCACTGTGATTTCCTGGTCCTGGCTTTGTATCCTTCAGAGGTTAGCAAAAACAAAAGGAATTCTGCCCTCTACTAAATTCCTATTTCCAATACTAAAGTATTAAAGAGGAGCAGATATGAGTCAAAGGCATTTGCCCAATAAAGCCCTTACATAGCAAATAGCTGCTACAAGAGAGGTTGTTCATTGACTGTCGCCTTAATTTGAAAGGTATCACTGTCATTAATTTTGACAAGTAGCTTCTCCTTGGGGAACCCAAGCCTGAGCCAGTCAGGCTTTTCCTTCAGCTCAGGTAAGTAATCCCTACCCATGTGAAGAGCCCAAATGTGTTTCCTTTCAGCTAACAAGAAGATCAAAACAGCTGTTTTCAGGCTGATGGCAGACTACAGGAAATAACCGGGAAAGAACAAATAAAACATAAACCCTCACAAAATCAAAGAGAAACAAAGTGCCCAGGGTGTTGCTGGCAAAATGACTCACCCCACTGCTTCCCATTAGGCATGCCACGACTCTCCCACCTCCCACCATGTGGCACCTACAGACCTGAACTGAGGCATTTCCTCCCCTGCTCTGTAACTACACACGCATTACTCATGGGGGGGGTCCCAGGAGGTTTACACAGGTACAAAAGCCAGATTCTGATCTTTCCTTCTCCTCTTGCCTGCCAGGGATCTTACTTTCTCATATCAAGGGACAAGTTAATTCAGACTCAACAGCGCAATGTCTCCTCTTGAATAGTTCCCTGTTGTAGACATTTTTAGTTCTGGCAGCAGAGTGCCCTCTCCCCCTTTCAAGTTTAATTCACTGGGCTAATTATTCCAAGAAAAAGACCTCAATATTCCAGTTTATCTTAATCCAGTGGGTGAAACTAAATGAGATGTTCTCATTCTGTAGTAGGGAGGTCATCATTAAATTGCTCTGGAAAATGCCCAGAAAATTTGTTTCTGGTCATTTTTTTCTGGAAAAAAAGGCCCAAACTCCAGCTAAACTGTGAGTTGTGAATCTACCTTTTCCCATAATACAGTATTTGTGTTATAATATACATTGCAGTTTATATATTTTTTCTCCTAGATAAATTATTTATATTAGGAGAGAGGAACTATAGCAACCTGTGATTGCTATGTCCCCATAGGTAAGTAAGTTTGCCCCCAAAGCTTTCTTTCCTATAAATTCAATACTAAGAATCCATCCCAGCTGCTGGATACTGCTCAGCTGTGGATGCAAGGCAAAAGGAAGCAGTTCAATTTCTGACTGCTAGTACTGAACCAGAACCAGCAAATGCCTGTCCCTGGGTCCCACTTTGAAACATGAACTTCAGGATGTTGATGGCCTAACATGTCCCAGGGCACCCAGATCTGCCCCACAGTGCTCACCAAGAGGCTGTGCTGCTGCCTGGGTGCTGCCCCCCCCCTGTTGATTTCCACCCCTCAGCCCCCAGGCAGTGAGGTGCGGGGGAAGCATCCAGCTATGCATCTGTCTTTTGAACTATGAGGGAGTGGGTGGTGAAAGGGTTTCCTCCAGCTCTTCCTTGCTCTGGATGATTGAATGCTGCCCCCATGGTGATTTCCTGGCTGACAATCCCAGAACTGCAAGACAAGAATATAGCCAGGGATCACAGGGCAAACAAAAATACTCTTTCCTGTGGACACCTATGGGGAAAAACTTCTTGCCCCTCAGGCAAAATACTGCAAAGTGCTCTCCCCTGCCTTCTGCAGGGATCTCTCTCTCGTCCTTGTCCTTCCATAGCAGTGCCTTCTTCCTTCTATTATACATTGTATTTAGAGAAAAAAAAATACTTGTACCTTGTCAGTATCTCCTCAAGCAATCAATTATTTATCCCAAAACTTTTTTTCCTTATTCTCTGTTACATTTTATATGATGGTAAGATACCTGTTGTCTGTGACAGCTTTTTACTGTGAGAAAAGAAAATGAAGTTGAATGAGGCACAGAGTGGCCTCATGAAAACAGAACTTTGCCTTTGGAGAGGAAGAAAGTACCCCAACCATTTGTGGCATCTCTTTTCCTCTGATGATACAACCCTTCATCCACATTTTCTTGGTTCCTGAGGAATCTCCAGCTTTACCGTAACCAAGGGACAAATATTGTACTCCTTATTCAGGTGACTTCTTGCAATTGATATAAAAGTGATCTATTCTCTATTTCTCTTGGCATGTTAAGTGACTTTGTTGTTTTGTTTTGGCTGACTTCTCCACATACCTTGGGTTTACAAAACGCTGTGGACCATTTCTGCGTCTCCAAAGACTCCTTCTTTTGAAAAAACTCTTTCCCAGTGATATGAGGCATAGAAAACCAATGTTTAACTGGGTCAACAACTTGCAAATGTATTCAGTGATGCTAACAAAGAGACAATGACAAATGGCATGAGTAATTTCCAATCAAATCAATGCTATCAAGTATACCAGAAGAATACAGTATCATTTATGTAATTTTCTAATTTCTTTAAAATGTTGGAGGGCTGGTAAACGTGTTTAGATCATGTACACTTCACAACTCATGAGTGATCACCTGTATGAATCAGGCTATGACAGGAGGCTGCAGGGTCTGCTCTCCGCAGCCTGGTCCTGAGTCTGAAGGTGTCCCCTTCGTGGAAAAAGGGTGGGTTGCATATTCAGGCCAGGAGGTTTGGTATGTCTTCTGTGGTTCTCATCCAGAAATAATCAAGAATCGACCCAAAAGTAAATACGCATTGTGTGAAATCCTGTTCATGCTTTGGCTGTATTCTGGAGCTGCACTGCCAGGACTAAGAAAGAACCGCAGGGAGTAAGGGTAGCACAGAGGCTCTGGGTTTTTAGGCAGAAATGCTTGACCTCTGGCAGATCCCTTGAGGTATCCTGGTTCCCAGATCTGAACTGCTTTGCCTGTTCCAAGAGGAACAAGGGGAGGCAAGAGATAAATATACACTTAATGCCTTCCTGATGGAACTGTCTGCAGAAAATTCCTCGAGGGAGTTTCCTGTCCTTTTTGCTAGTTGCTGTAAGGAATGAACTGACCCATTGGAAGGGCTGCTAGAGAATTTCTTTAGAACCTTTCTTCATCCAGAAAGCTGAAATGAATACAGCCAAGTTATTTACCTGCTGTCACGCTGTCTTACAATAATATTGCAAATAAAAGAGATATTAATATAACAATGAGCCAAAAAGAGAATGAATTGAACAAATAGCATTGCTTATGAACTGTAGTGTGTCTCAGACAAGGCTGAAACTCGCCTCTCAAGGTGCACCAGATACAGAGTATTAATCTGACTCCATTTACTGTTTTTTTCCAGTACCAAGGGAAAAAAATCCCAAGCCTTCTCCTGACACAGATATCTGAGTCCAGCATATGCCCCAATATAACTGTTGTCCTGCTCAGTCTTAGCCTGTAGGAGAGCTGTAACTATTGTATTCTTTCAACAGGAATTCTGCCTTGCTCCCCCATCACAGACGCAAACACATCAGATATTAAAGCTGAGAGGATAACGCTGATGCCCTGCATTGCAGGCTTCCTTTGATGGCTCCAGGGGATACGAAGGTATTTTGCCATTTCCTCTCCAGAGGCATCTGGTTTAGTCAGGTGGTTCACAGTGCATATGGTCACATTTATTGTTTGGTTCATTCCCCATTGTGCTTCTTGCCCCTCCCCAATATTTTATCTGTCCTGGCCTTTCCCAAGGACTTTTATACAGAACTGAAATATTTGTTTATTTCTGGCATTTCCATCTGGTGTTAAGAGGATGAGAAACAGGCTTATGTCACTGACACTTCCCGACCGTCAGAAAGACTTACAACATCCCACAGATCTGGGGTTTTATGTGTCTCCCCACCTCTAATGCATTATCAAGCATAAGTGCTACAAGATCCTGTGCAAGTCCTGGTAAATATTCTCTTGCAAAGGCATCACTCCTTTTATGAAGGCCACTTCTTATATCACAAATCACATACATCCACTGTCACAACAGCCAGGTCCTACAAACGCAAGAATGCTAAAAACAAAAAAATTAGACTGTGCTAAAACCTAAAAGATGGTTAATGTCCACAGCAAAACCTTATCAATTGGCTGGGTAAGACAGAGCTGTAGATAAGAGATACTTTTAGGTTGTTTGAATGCTACTTTTTTTTTCTTCTATCTAATGGTCTTCCTGTCACCTGCTTTCAATTGAGCTCTATTTCATATTCTATTCAAAATAATCTGAAGTATTCTTACCATTTTGTTTTTCAGGTTCAGTAATGCCGAGTAACGGCTAAAAGACCTTCATAGTCCCCAGCTTTAGATTACACTCAAATTTCATTCAAGCCTGTTATTCCAATCAGATGTCATCTGTGCTAGCCCCAGGAAAATACATCCTTCAGTGACTATGCTTACAAGAGTCTCTAGCTGAGATGGCAGTAGCAGAGGTGTTGGCCAGCTGTTTAAATTCCAACACAATCTCCTTCTTGCCCAGCTTGTAAAACACCACCTTGTCAATGGATGACTGGGGGATGCACTGGAATTTTTCTGGAGATAACTTCTGTAACACTGAGCATTTTCTTTTCCAGTCTGCATGGAAGGCACCAATTTTTAAACCCCATGTGGGTCAGACATGGGTTACAAATGGCTCTTAGGGGTCACCATATTCAAAACTCTCTTTTGTAAGACCACGATTTTCAGGTATAAATCTTCTAGGACTCCCACAGATGCAAGTAATTCCCATTCGTCCATACAGAAGTTTGTTTCATTTGTCAAGCCATCCTTAACAGTTTGTCAGGACTTAGTAGAAAATCTCTTCTATATGACCTCTGGAAAGACAGTGTAAGAACAACTTCTTAATTTTTCTAGCTGACATACGACAAACAAAACCCTTTTTTCATTGAAATTTTAATAGATTAGGATGTATTTCAATTTTCCTTTTCCGTATCAACATAAATAACAGGTGCTTGCACAAAATAAATAGATTGCCTATAATTTTCTATGAATCAATAACTGAAGTCTAGGGCAGAAGAAACAATGTAAAACTAAGCACAATTGGGAGAACCAAGGTTACACAGAATGCCATCACTGTGCTACTTAAAACAGAATTTCATTAAATAATTGGTGCCTAAGAAGGTTATGTCTAGATGAATACTCTCTGAATAGGTCTATGTATGGTCTGTGTTTCAACAGACACCCTCAGAATCTACAGAAGATGGCCCAGCATGCCCAGAAATGCTGAGGCTGTAGAGAGTTAATACAAAAATGTTCAACTATCCTTTGTCTGAAGCCAGGCTGAGGAAGAGAATGTGGGTTGTTGATAAGCATGCAAGAATATCAGTGCTCCTGGCAAATCATTTCTGCCGGTGAGTCACCATGACTGGGGCTAGTTCCTTCCGAGGGGGCATATCCTTTCTTCTCTTTCTCAGCTAAATACGAAGTGGGCTTAAGCTTCAGTCCTTACAATATTTTCTTCCACCTGCTCAAAAGGTACTTTTTGTGATGATCTTTCCCAGCAACAAAAGAATTCCTCAGAATAGCAGAGGGAAATGTAACAGAAAAATGGGCAGGCACACAGTCAAAGTCACACCAGCTCTTAAATTCTTCCAAAAATAAACTCTTCCAAAATTGAATTTACACAAACAATAGCGAGTTAGTTGCCAAGTCCAGGTTCAAGAATGACTGAAAATAAAACGTATTCTATGCGGAAAAGAGATACATTGGGGACGCATGGCATTTTTTGGCTAAAATAGTAGACTACTGCACAGTAGCACTATACAGTAATTGCATTTACCCTTTATCTTTACATTTCCTTCTACTGACAGAACATAGCATATACGAATTTTTATTGGAGAAAGTGTAAAATGACATATCCCTTTTGTTGAGAAAAGTCTGGTTTGAGTTAAACAAATCACAGCCTGAGCACTGACTTAATCATTTAACAGTAGGCCTTTGTACGTGAAGATGATTGTATAGAAAGTAAAGAAAAGTGCCATTAGCTGGAGGCTACCAAGTAAGTAGGACCACTAGTTGCATTATTAAAAGAAGTTGTGTCTCTAATTTTTTCCTGCGGTGGGTGAAACCAAAAGGTAACTCTCAAATGTCAAAAAGCCAGTGTTAGTGAATATAGTGCAGGAGACAAAATTCACAGTGCTGCTACAGGTAAAACAAATCTAAAGGAGGATTCTAGCACTTTTGTAATGATGGAATACAACCTTAGGCAATATAAATTCATAATCTCTCAGGACGAATGGCCTTTAAAAATGCAACAGATTACCCACTTCACCGCTAAAACAGGATTTGCTCTGGCAGCCTTACAATGCGTTTAATACATACTACAGAACTTCCCATTAACTTGATATTTGAATTATCTTTGACGTTTTCATCCAAACTTGATAGACTGTTAATAAAATCATGATAATAACAACACCTGCTTTAGTCTGGACCTCTGAGCCCCTACCGTTCCTTCTGCCTTCTCTTTCCCCCATTGCCCTCCATGTAGGGGGTTCATGCAGGAGATCAGAGCAGAAGAGAGACATGTTACATAGGTGCACAGCAATTTCTCTCCTGTTACTCAACAGTACACAAAGCAGCACTGCTGGCTTTGCACTCACGCTCTCTGGTGATTGTCCCTGCTCCTGAGGGGATTGGTGGTGATGGTATGGAAGCAGGGAGGGGGGCATAGCTGATGTGTGGGGCAGAAGTCCCAGCAGCTCCCACAGCAGTGGTGGGAGGATGGGGAGGATGCTTTGGAGGATGCAGCTGTGGGATGAGGAAGGTGCGGAGGAGGGAAGATGTTGCTGAGACAGGGAGTGTTTCTGCAGTGGATTTTCATGCTGCTCCACAGCTGAGTTGGTCTTCCCCCTCCACATTCCTTCAGTGTTCAGCTGTAGCAGGCTGATGCATCCATTCTGAAACTGAACTATTTCTCCTACTTAAATAAATTTTAACAAAAAGATTTTTTTTGTTTGGTTTTTTTTTTCCTTTTTTTTTTTCTTTTTAATTTAGGTAAAAGAAAGACAAAGCCTAAAGTAGCCTGCTTAATTGTGGTTGAAAGGCATTGCCACTGGATGGATGGCTGACAGCCTGTGTGAAATAGGTTTAATGGTTCTGCTTCGGTTATAAAAGACAAATGTTCACCTCACACCACCACTCAAGCGCGCAGCACAAATTAGCATTAGCTTTGTAAATATCACCATTACTTTTCATTATTAAATTTTCATTTTTTTCTGTCACTTGTAAAAGTGAGAAATGTGGGATGAAACCCAAACCTGGTTCAGCTTTTTTTTAACTGTGTCTTTTACTAAAAGCGCCATTTACCCAAATGGAACCTTATTGCATCTGGCCTAAGGATGCTTATGCCAAAAAGCTGATGAGACTTATATAACAGACATGATATTAAGTCTTCAAAAAACAGTCATAAAGGAACAGATTCTTAATTGAAAGCAGGCTGCTAATAACAGTGTTCTTTCAAATAAATGTTTGCTATCAAACTAAGTGGTAAAATAATGATTTTTCTATGCATACAGATTATGAATTTGGTAAGTTTACTCATTTAATGGGAATCCTTTAGTGATGAATTCATATTTCATGCAGAATCATTCTCTAAGAGTTGTGGTCACTGCACACTGGTTTGAAAGAGTTAAGATTAAAACATGCAGAAGATAAAGCAGCTTTTGTTCAGCCTACACAGGGCAATATGAAATAAAACTCTAATATGCTCCTCTATATTTTACCTTCACTCTCTTTCCTGGAACAATTTAACCAGATGCTCTGCTGATTACCTTTACCACCATATAATGAATTTTACTCTGCTATACATTGTGGACTTTCAAGACTTACTAAATCTTCAGAGAAAAGTCCAGGTCAAAATCTGTGCCGTGCAGATTTAAGGTCCGTTACCTAGAGTTCCGATTAGCTTTCCTCAGATGCTCATTCACTTCTGTGAGGTTTGGACTTTAATGCCACAACTGTAAAGCACAGCTTAGCTTGCTTGTGCAGAGCCAGCCATCTCCTGAGGTTTCTCTCGCAGCTGCTGGAAACCAATTTGCTTCAGTCACTCCAGCTCCTCAGCTCAAACTGGCGAACTGACTGGTTCACATCACAGGATGGCTTTCTTCTTATATATAGCTTGTTCATCAGAATAAAATATTAAGTGCCCTAGGCCCACTTCCTATGTGTGTGAGTGGGTAGGGCTGTCTTTTCTTCTTTAGGTGCTCCCATAATGTACAGGAAACAAAGAATTCTGACTTTGACCAGCAAAGACATGCAAATTGAGAGAACTTCAAACCCTTCCCCTATAATGCAGTTCAGGAAGGAGCAAGCCAAAGTCATTTAGGAAAAATCACATATGGGAAGGGGCCATGAATTTTTAAGAGCTTTCTGCAGTTATCTTTTACCAGTCATGCTTGCCTTATTCCCTAATCACTGATTAGCACGCACCGCTGTGTAAAAGCCGGTCGCAGTGACAGTGCACATAGTGGAAACCTTTGGATTAAAATTGCCATCCTTGTAAAGCAAAATGCCACCAAACAACCTGTGCTAAAACCACATATTTGGAGATCTTTCCCCACTTATTTTTGACTAGAGGCAGTGTCAGCACAGAAAGGTTAAAATTTCAGCATGTCTCTACCCACCTTGTTTCCTTGTGTGAGTTCTGGTTCGATGTTGGCTCATTTCAGCAATGTGTGGGGACAGAATCTGGATCAGCCTGAAGTGGGGTAGACAATCTGGGGAGGAAAAAATTAGTACAGATATAGCAAAAGAACGAACATGGTAATTCAAAATGACAAAAATGGGCATGAAGTTGTACTGCTCCAACTTTGAAACATTTGACACAAATGTTAAAAGGAGATATTTCCATGGCATCTGCATTTAGGAGAGTTATCTCCATGAATATTTCCACCCTTATTTAGTATATTTTTCATAGTAGAATGACATTATTCCCCTTGGGCCCTCAGTTTTTAATGCTGCATTGAAGGTAGAAGTAAAAGACTAAGAATCCCCTTAACACAAGTAACTTTGCATAGAGAAGGCAAGGAACAAATTGTCACCAAACAAGCACATAGGTAAAACAGGATACATTTTTAATATATTTTTTTTTTACTAATGCAAAGTACTTTGAAGAGAATTTCAGGATTGAGTCTGTCAAACAGCCTTTGCTAGAAAAATAAGATCTTAAACCTGGGAAAATCAAACAGTTCATAGGAGCAGAGAAAAAGAAAATTTTTGGTCACTAAGCTTTATCCTCTGCTATAATAAAATTATTGTCTTGTAGTCCCATTTCATAAATTGATCAGGTTCCCTATTCAAAGAAATTAGATAATTCTTTATAACTTCAGGCATGAGGCTGTTTTAGAAGCTCAAGTCTTTAACAGTTAGAGTCTACTTCTAATACTCAGCCTGGATTTGTTCAGTTTATATATATTCATACTTGTGATAACATTGCCCATTAGGTGAAATAGCTGTTTTTCTTCCTGGTGTTTACCCCCTTGGTGTTTTTACAGGGAACAACTAGCTTCCCCTTCAGCCTGCATTTTACTAGACTTCACAGGTGATGATTTTGTGTGGCCTCTTCACCAGATGGGTTCTCATTTTCATTTGTGCCCTGTAGCCTTTCCACAGCTCTCTCCCACATGGCCGGTCCTGGACATAGGGGAGATTCAGAGCTACTCACTGAACTCAGAGGAGGGCCCCTTGTAGTGCTGCTGACACTGCTGTGCCACTAGGGGAACTATCATCCACATGGGAATTACGGCTACTATCTCCATCAGTCCACCATCTTAGAGCCAGAGTGACAAAAATAACTTCTCAGTCTTCTCTCTTCCCAAGACCATATCTAGCTGAAGAGCAAAAGTGTGTGTAACAATGACCCCCAAGTACACAATTCTGCACTTTGGGTGGTTCTATTCCTCCTGCTCTGTCTGTATTTATGATATCTCCCAGATTTTTGTGCCCAGTAATCTTATTTTTATTAGCACAGTCCTACTTTTTGCACCACAGTTTCGAAATGAAGCTCACAGATAAAGGCTAGGTCCTAGTAACCTTGTAAGCCCACATCCTTGCAACAGGTAACCTCATTCCAGGACTGAATCTCCTTCTTGAACACAAGCAGTTGACATCTCCCTTTAGTTAGTTTCCTATCCATGTTATACTTTTTGAACTAATTCCCATCTTATTCAGCTTAACTAATAATTTCCCATGTGGCACCTTATTACCTACTTTTCAGAAGTCCGTAGAGATAAGACCTACTGCATTTCTTTAGTCAAGAAAATCTGTTCTCTCAGGGAAGAAAACTATCCAGTTACTCTGCCACAATCAGCCTTTGGCAAATGCACATTGCAGTCTGTCCCATCTTTCATTTACCTCAGTGCCTTTGTCCTAGAGGATTGCACACTGTTGAGACTATATTAAAATAGGGCATGCAGTTGCTGCAAGCACTTTCTCCCCTCTATAGAAGTGGGTGTTACAGGTACTATATTTGCCTTTCTTCCATTATAAGGCATATGAGGGTGTAAACTAATACGTTCTTTGGCAGATGGGGTGGGCAAGGAGTACACCGATGGTTACCCCCTCTCAGCTGATGGACAGTGACTTCTTAGCAAGAACTAGTTTAGCTGCTGCAATGCCCTTAAAGTAGTCCTGGGAAGTCCCTTAAAGCACAAGACCTGTGTAAATACGCTGGACAGACAAGCTGAGGGCAAACCCAGTGTATTTCTTCTGGAAACTGTAGAAAGAGAGCTTCAGCTGAAGTTTGTGTTTTGTTATTTATTATTTGGGCTACTAATAAAGCCAAGCCCTCAGAATGGGGGAGTTTGACCTTATAGTGTCATGTTGAATATATTTGAGGCAGTGTAGAAACACCACCTGCTCACACAAAGAAATTCAAAGCCAGTCTGTCCTAAATCATGCCACTGTGTTCAGTTATTGCATATATATCCCCCAGCACAGCATGATCTTACATATTATATATATTGCAATTAGACAAAATGGTGTGACTTAGGAATGAAGTGGCAGCCTTAATTGCTGTTTTCATTTGTTACAAAGTTATAACTTGAACACTGATGGTAACTTTAACTCTGGCAAGCCAGCTCAGGCAGAAGGAGTGAAATAGAGGGAAATAAGGCGCCTCCTTACTCATGCACATGGGTGGCTTTCAGTCCTCCCCGTGTAAAAGGTACTGGTGGGAAAGAGCCCTGATGGGCAGAGCCCACTTTCCCCACAGGCTGTCGACATCCCCATACTCCTCCTCATGATGACCAGCTAGATGGAGAGCTTACTGCAAGCCAAACTGAAGCAAATACAGGGCTTGGAAAACTCTGTCCCAGACCCTCATCTGTGGAAGGCACCAAATGGTGATGAACATGCCTGAAAACCAAAGTCTTTTACAATAGCTGCTTCCATCCAGGAAATAAATACATGGGTGCAGTGGCAGAAACGAGCCTAAGAAAAGGGATGCACCTGGATGAAAATGAAAGGCTTTGCTAGGTGTTGGGAGGGCACAGAGCATCTTACCTGTGGATCAAGCACAGACTCATAAACAGGCTTGCTGCTGCTGTGTTCAGCTTCTGGTCTTGGCTCTGATGCAGCACAACTGTGCAGTATTTTCAGTCTGTGGCTAAGTCACTGCTGAAGCCTTTGGGCTTGTCTTAGTCCTTAACCTGCCTGAAGTTGCCTTGTCTAAAGACAGAGTTGAGGCCCCAGGTTACAGCCCCTTGTTAATATGGTGACTGATACTGAAACTGTGTTTTCCCACAGAGTGCCTCACAGTGAGCATGTTTCTAAAAGCTCTGCATAAAGTGTAAACAAGGTAGAAAAGTCAAGTCTGTAATGAGCATTCTCTCTGCAGAAATGATGCTCACGCAGTGATGAAACTCTTCATTCGAGCTTGTCTCACTTCATGACATGCATTTCTTCTGATGGTGCAGCTTCCATGAATCCATAGCTGTGTCACAGCACATGCACATTAGGCATCAGCTGCAATTGAATCTGAATGTTGTCATTTAACAAAGAGGAGAATAAGCTTCAGATGAAAAAAATTGATTTAATGGGATTAGAAAGAGCTACAGATACTCTTTGTGATTTTTATGGTTGCACACTGTGTCAAGAGTTTGGTAATTTATAAAACTTCTTGATAGAAATATATGAATATACCAGTCAAAGTAATAATTAATTCCCTCGAGGAAATGCTCATTAAAAAAAAAATAATAAAATCCTGTAAGAAAAAAGAAAATTCTAAGAAGCTGGGAGATCACAATGTAAGCCATCTGCCAATTAAGCCTTCATGGGGTTGAGAAAGGAAAATGAAGGCAACAATATAGCTTTCTGACTGGGGATTTGATCTTCAAGATAACCTCCAAATTGCAATGTTTCACTTACACAAAGCTCTGCTGAAATACATCATAGCTGATTATGCCGTAATACTGTGCATTTATCCTCAGATGTAAGGAATTATTCTATTACTCAGAAATGCAGTTAGTTATGAATGGTAGACAACAGCACCCTTTTAGGTAGAGGGCTTGTAAGGAAGTAGAGAAAAGTCATTTTTTTTTTCTTTATTTTGCTATATGCATCCCAAGAATACCATTTTGCTGTAAACACACGACTACCTTTACTGCACTTGGTATCATGTATTATTTGTAGGACAGGTGAGGAGAGTGTAATATCTGAATACACTGCAGAACCTCTGCTGAACAGAGCAGGACTACAATCAAAGACTGAACTGTCTAATAAATACACTCAATTCAAAAAGCTATTTAAAAGCATTCACTAACAGCCACTGTGTGTGGCCAAACAGCAGCCACTCTGCCTGCAGAGAGCAGAGGGCTCTGTGACACAGCCCAGAAGATGCCTGTGTCCCCAATGGCATGTGGGTCACCTCCACCATCCATGTCCACCACTGCAGCTTGCATTGCTGCAAAGTACAGGGAAACTTACATGAAATGAGAGCTTGGGATAAAAATGGTGTGTTTGGAGAAGTCCTATAAAGTCCAGGTGGTTAAAATTTTCTGTGTATCTGAAACATTAATAGGTTTTATTTTTTCAATCAAAGTGAAATTTTTAACAAATGCTTCACAAAAATAGGTTAATATAACTTAAAAGCCTTCCTACAAAAGAAGTTAGTTTTGTAACCTTCACTCATATTGAATAATAGTTCTTCACATATGTTTCCCTGATTTATAATGGCTGTGACTCATGAGCCCTGGTGAATCCCATTGCAGGGAGGTGGAAGGCTTCCCCCACATCCCCTGCCCCTCTCCCTGCCTGGAGGGCACCTCAGAAGTGGTGAAATAGCTGCATCCACTCTTCCTCAGCTGTTGCACTTCATCATCCAATTTACTCATTTAAATTGTTGTTGACTGAAATTTACCTTAATCTGCTGGGATGAGACTTGTGATTTCACGGAGACAGGTAAGGGGCTGACTAGGCAGCAGAGCTGTGTTGCTTCTGTCACTTTCTCCAGTATAAATTGAAGTCAAGAGAGGCAAAGCAACATGGAAATGGCCTGGGCATAGTGAGAACCAATGGCCCTTCACTATTAAATATGTGTGTATGAAAACGCACAAAATCAAACACTACAAATATCCTGCCAACAGCTAGACACTTTCATATCGCAGGGCAGAAACCCAAAGGTTAGGTTGGCCAAGTGCAGCAGAAAGCTATTTTCCATCCATTTGTTTTTAACTTTCCTACCTATCTTTGGAAGCAAAATGAATATCACCAGTGGAATCATCTGGATACTATTGCAGATAAAACTATACTTAGCTTATATGGATTATTGTAAGGCCACCACACCACTTTCCCCAAAGGCTCCTAGGCCTGCAGAAACCCCTAAGCTGCAGTGGTGCATGCCCTGCCCTACTACATCACGCACTTGCAAGACAGGGACAGGAGCAGGGATGTTCCCAGGTGTACTGACTTTGAGCTCGTTGAAGTCAGCCAAAAGATTCTAATTACCAAGTGTCAGGATCTGATGTTTTACTTATGCATGGGATGACTTTGCCATTTTTTTGGTAGCCACATAGGAATTAACAACATTTTGTTCTTCATATTTATTTATCTTTTATATGGAATTATTTCCCCCCTTCAAAAGTAGAGCACAATTTATGACAATGAGTGCTGAGTATGTTACACAGTAATAAAGGTAAGCACTAACAGAATAAAGCTGTCTAAGGGGTGCTATAAATGTATCTCATTAATTTGTATGCAAAATGTATTTTGGACTCTACTCATTGCATTGCAGGTGAAGGCTGTGTGGGAGCCAGAAATGATGCTGAGCTTCCTGGGTCCCTGAAGCAGCCTTGCCATGATCCTGGACTCAGTCTGAGAATAAGCATCATTGTAACCATCGGAGAGACCAGCGACTCCACTTTATACCACAAATGGCAGCTGGTGCAGAAGAAGCATAACTGGCTTGAAGGAAGAGAGGAGACAACTAACAGGTTCCAGCCATTTTGGTGCATCGCAACATCATAAATAGGGGCTGCCTCTTAGTAGGCAATACTCTTAATGTCTTCCTCACTTGCTCATGGCTTGACACTGCTGTTCCAGGCACTCCTGCAAGGTACAGCACCCCTGTGTATTCAGGGTGCAACACCATCAAGGGGAAACAGACTTTTTGTTAGCTATGAGGGTTAAGGTCACTGTTGCAAAGCTACATTTAATATCTGACTCTGCTTAGATGTGCGGCAGTATTAAAAACATCACACTGCATTAAACACCCCTGAGATGACCAAAATATTCAGGACTCCCATTTCTCCTCTGAAGACCTTTAAGGTTGACTCAGAGCCCAAACCATTACTGAATATTTTGGAATATCTCAGTTACATTGCTTAGAGGTACACCCATAACAACAATGCCTACATTGTACTGGAGATTGCACATGTGCAGAGGTGAAGATGTCAGAGGTATGATTCTATTGCTTCTGTTTTCTCTCTTTTTTCCCAAAAAAAAGTCAGGCTGTTTTTTTTTTCCCAAGGGAAAAAGGTGAAATGCTAATCCCTGTTTATTTTATGGAACTGTTAATTTTGCTGAGAATATAAACTACACACACACATGCACACACACAGTTTTGCCTCAGTTCCACAGAAGAGCTACTGCTAAGCAGTTACACAGAGTCACATGAAAGCCAGCTGAAAGTACCCATTGAGTTTGCTAAGGATTCCCCAGAGGACACCTTAGCAGTTCTGCTCTTACAGCTCAAGGAGAATTGGTCGTTCCACAGCTACGGTGTTGTTCTCCTTTCTCCCCAGAAGAGGATGCCTAAGGGTGACTTATGGTTGCTGCTTCCTAAGTGGAGCAGTAGCATTTTTTTCACCTTTAGCTCACTCGTCAACTGGCACACAAACCCAGGCACGATATTCCGGCCCAGGGTGTCTGACATGTGCACGCACACATAAAGACTGGCACATTGTAGGAACTTCTGCATTCAGACTGAGGGGTGAGGTCACTGTGAATGTCAGTGTGCACAGCATACTGAAGTACAGTGCTTGCCATGCTAAAGGAAGCCATGTCATTCCTTTGCTGAAGTCTCTAAATCAAATTCAGTAGCACTAGATGTTAGCTTAAAAGCAAAGGCATCAATGTTGAATGCACTATAACATATCAAGGAACTCAAGTATGTTCCTAACCTGGAAAGAAGTCGCAGGCAAACATGTATCTGTGAGAAGTTTTTCACCCTAAGGAGAACTATGACTCATGCCAGAAAGTGCCATACCCAGTTCTCACTGTACATAAGTTATTTTCATTTGGTTCCTTTCTTCTCCAGCATAGATATCAGGGAAAAAAAATATTTAAAAAAATCTAAGAAATACATTAAAATGCATATTGCATTTTTTTGTGAAAATGTGTTGGTGTCTTATTCTAATTCTACTGAGATTGTTTCACAAATATTTGAGAATTTAATCCCTATATCTTGAATATTGACCATAAAAGAACTCATTATCCACACGTGCCATCAAGACACTAGACTAAGGAACAAACCACCCCAAAAGAAATGGCACAGCTCCAACAATTCTTCCTGCCGGATGCAGGACTTTGCATTTCCTCTCCAATGGAAGTGCAACTTAAATGTAAAATCACAAAGAGCCACAACACCTCCCACCATTTTGCTGTAAAAGGTTCACACTCTTTGTACAGAGTAAGTCAGACTCACTTACTGCAGTTACTGGCAAACTCAGGACAGGCAACTAAGCTGATTTTAATATCTGAAGTATAGTCACATTTTAGGACTTTAAGGAGTATTGGGGTAAAAATATGGCAATGCTTCCATGTTGGAAATGTACTCTGATATTTGGAATGATCTCAAAAGAAAAGACATAGTTGAAAAGTTAAAATAGTAAGAAATGGATGAGTAGCAGCCTGACAAATCCAAGAAAAAGGAGAAGAAAAGAGCAGAAATGGCATTCATCTGTAGGTGTTTCTTCTGGGGAATTATCTCTAGTCATCGCCTAGTCATGAGGCAAGTCTTTGACATAATTACAAACCCAGGCCACTGTGGCTGGGCATAGTCCAGGGAGAAGGGCACTGGAAACAGTGGTTAAAAACGATGAAAAGAAAACAAAGGTGCTGAAAGACAAAAAAGATTTGTTCATGAAAAATATTGGGGAAGCAGCTCCTTCAGGATCAGGAAGAAACAGCTCTGGAAACATAAATTACGTGCCAGTTCCCATGTTATCAGAATCAGAGTGCCTAAAACGCAGCTTTATTACAGGAAAATATGACTAAGTACACAGGCACTGACAAAATTCCCCAGTGTAAAATCCCTGATGCCTGGTTTCTGGCAACAAACCTGCCTGGATCCCTGACTGGGAGCCCGGCTGGGTTTATGCCGTAGGTTTTCCTCCTCTTTGTCAGCTGCAGAGAAAGCCCTTCTTGCAGTGTTCCCACTCTGCCACAAAGACAGCACAATCCAGGTTAACCAGGCACCTCTCTTCTTACGTGCTCCGGAAACAGATGTGTCAGATTCTCTGGACACAATAAATGCGGTGTATCAGGTTACTGAGCCTTACTCGTCTCACAGGGTACTAACACATAGAGCCTCCACCCATAGCTCAAAGGGACCTCAGGCACTCACGGTACAGCAAGGCAGCTATAAGGCACTGATTGCACATGGTGACCTTGCTCCCAGAGAGGGAAGGTGCCGTGCTGCTTTGATGACCTTCACAACCATCGCAGAGACACAGTAAGGAGAGAGCACTGCTTTTGCAGCCCCTGCCCATTCACTCCACCACTGCTCACCGTCACATAGAATCATAGAAGAGTTAGGGTTGGAAAGGATCTGAAGATCATCTAGTTCCAACCCCTCTGACATGGGCAGGGACACCTCCCACTAAACCATGACACCCAAGGTGTCCAACCCGCCCTTGAACACCGCCAGCGATGGAGCATTCACAACTTCCCTGGGCAACCCATTCCAGTGCCTCACCACCCTTAC
>JASSUY010007897.1:0-31429 GCA_032466535.1 Forpus xanthops | reverse complement strand
CCCGGGACTGGGGAAGAAAGGGGGGGGGGGGGTGCACAGAACTGTTTGAGGGGCCGCAAACTACGACAAGGATGCAGCAAGAAAACTCACAAAAAGTGCTGGCTTTTTGTGCCCAAGTGCCTGCCTCTTTCAAAACCTCGATGTCTCAAAGGGCATTCACGCAGACCAAAATAGGGATTAGCCCCACTAGCAGGAGAGATGGAGGCCCTAAGGCTGCCTGAGGTACTCAAGTTGCCAAGCGATCCTACTGTTCCCAGCAGCCATAAAACTGCAAAGAAGCTCATTTTCACTGAACAATCAGAACACTTACAGAGCTGTTGCATTTGTGGGATATCTGCCAAAACATATTCTTCAGGTCCAATTCGAGATGGAAGTGTTTTTCAAGAAACTGTATATTTCTGAAAGGGAAGCCTTGTCTTTGTACAGATCTACTGCTTAAATTCTGATGCAGAGAATGGACAATGATTGTCAAAGGGCTTAAAAAACTTGGGAAAAACTTTGGTATTTTAAGATTAGACAAAATACATTAAAAAATATATTTATGGTTTAGGGAGCACAGTTTAATTTGTAACCATATACATAGAGACAGATAAATATACACACACACGTATGTTTTACTTTAGTAATGTACATATGTAATATGTATATTTCCATAGTGATCCTTCAGGTCCACACTTATGTAAACGCCAAAAGCTCCAAGTGTTCATTAATAAAATATGCGCAGTATATTTTATTATTATGTTATACATAATTAATGCACTTAAAGATGCACGAAAGCTTATTTCTACATTTTATTAAATTCCTCATTGTCCTCCTTCCTGTCTGTTGTTTCTTAACCTGAATTTTTTCCTCCTATTCCAATCGCACTTTGTTTTGTTCATGTTTTCTTTTCTACCACTCTTTCTTCCATAACGCCTCTGCAAAGCTCAAAAGACCTTTGGATGTTTGTTTTATGAAAAGGAGGGGGGGCTGTGTGTGACTGAAACCAAGACTTTTCCCCCCAAATGTCTAAGATACAACAATTTATAATTCAAAGTAGTTTCTTGAAAACGTATATTCTATTTGTAATCCTTTTCAAAGAATCATAAAACAACATTCAAAGAAGGAGAAACTCAAGATTCCAACAATCTTTATGGCCTACTTGAGTTACCATCTAGCTGGTGAACAGTCCTGAACCTTATCTGCTGGAGGCTCTACACTAAGAAGCGAGCACAAATTTGATGCCAACAACTACTTGTGATGAAAATGATATTTTGAATTTAAATCAAGACTAGGCCAGATTTCTCATGTCTTTTTTCTTCTATAAGTTTACTCATTAAAATTATATTTTTATAGTCAAAGCCTCACAAGTGAAAAAAGACACAGCTATTAAAATTGTTGTTGACAAGTTGACTGACATCACATGGGAATTTTACCCAAATCCACTTATATTACAAAGGTAAATTTGAGCTGCGATTTATTAAAAAAAAAAAAAAAAAACTAAAAACCAACAAACCCCAAATCCACCAATTAAAAAATCTCAAACAACCAAATCAGCTATTGCAAGATATAGCCTTGAAGATGAGTTATTTTCACATACTATTCTCTTTACCCGACTCTTACCTGGACAAGGCAAAATGTTGCATTCCTGGTACTCTAGCGATGGGCCGAGGCAAGGAAGTCCCCCGTACTTGGGCTCAGGATTGCTGCAGACCCGTTTGCGATTCCGTATACCTCTGCTGCAGTCACGACTGCACTGAGACCATGGAGACCAGGGTGACCAGGCACCATTGATAGTATGAGCAGAATATCGTCCAGAACGCAAGAATTCCCCTGACAATCCTAATAAGATAAGGATTGAAAAAACCAGTATTGAATTAAAACAGTATTTCACCTCAAAACAACCTTTTCGCTTCTAATTTACTCCTAGGCTTCTAACAGTAATATTACCAGGAGTGTCTTGTCCTTTAGTCTCACAATCCAAACCTTAGTTTAACCTCAAGAACCAATTCCATAATAAAAATTTCATAATCACATTCAGAGAACTACAGTGAACACTTGGATCCATTCCTTACTTAAGGAGTACAGCTTTACAGCTCTATTGATTGAACTAAAGTCTATCTACTCCACTTAAGGATGATAACAGTTCTCTCTCTTTTGCATAGGAATTGTCATCTGACATACTAGAAATACACTACAGAGGTATTATTGCCTCTGTTTTAAAGGAAGAAGGTGGCACAGAAGAGAGGACTGAGCTGCCCATGACCACTCGCTGAGCTAGTTTCCCTTGATCATACTGCAGGATTCTGCCCACTTCATCTACCCAGCCTGTGCTTGTGCCCAGAGGCTCATGGCTGTCCTTGAAAACAATGCACCATACTTATCCTAACCATAAAAAAACTTTAGATAGTGTACTGCAATAATTCCACAAAGTCTAGTAAGACTTCCCTTTTGCGTAGAGCAATGTTTTGCCACTTTAAAAAACAGTTTATTTTCCACTGAGTTGAAGTGTTCTAAACCACATATATAGGTGGCTCCTTATAGGCTTATGAAATCAATCCAACACATGACAGAATACATCCTAGTTAAAATAACCATCTGGTAAGTGAAAAATATCTTTTCTAAGTGAGTTTAGTACCAAGAAAAGGCATTAGATTGAACAGTGATGGAGGTTGAAGTCTACTATTTATCAGTGAAAGGGGAACACAGATAATCTTGTTCTCAGCATACAACCAGTACGCCTAGATGCAGCCTCAGAAGTTCTAATAATCTGCAGTTAATTTGAGTATCTTTGTCACTTTCAGTCTTGATTCTGCATAAAAGCATAACTCAACTGTACAGCACAACACTGAACTCATTCTTGAGCTGTAGCATTAACTGTAAGCACCACTACTAAGCATCTCCAGAAACACTACTGGGATTTCGTACTGTTGACAAAGCTGTTCAACCTTCCCAAGTGGAAACTGGAAACTACGATCAGTGGACCACTAACTGCTGCTTTTATTACAAGCACTTATTTATGTAGTTGTGATGAGAGAAGGTGCTGTAAATGGTACTTAAAACAGCCAAGGATGTGGCTGCTTGCTTCTGCTAGAGCTTCAATATTGCTAATGTAAGCACAGGTAAATGGTATCATCAACAGTGGAGAAATGCAGGAAGTTGTTAGCAGCTTAAACTGCAGCACAAATTTTTATTCTTAAGAAATTTCTTTATGCCCTAACCAGAAGCACAGGCACTGTGAGAGTATCAAACGGAGGTAAAGAAAATGAAGATGTACTGAATCACGTACTGGAAACAGCTACATGTATACTGTGAAGAGCCTATCCAGCAGGAATCCTGGTCTAAACAGGACCAGTACTGTAGATAACCAGAATGGAGAAGCCCTTCATTTGCAGTGTCCAGTACTGAAAAAACTACACCGTATTTCTACCTGTGGTTATGGCATTAGTGACAATGCTTAACTTCTGTTCTGAGAACTACATTACAATATCCCAAAGAAGATGAGGCTTTGAACATTTTTATTCAATAACTGGCGATATTAGAATGGTGATGCAGCAATAAAAAAATACTTGTAATAAGAAACTGTTGAAAAAGAAAACAGCAAAAAAGCAATATAAAAATCACTAAAAATGGATAAAACCTTTCAGTGATTGCAGAGGCCAACTACTTTTTTCCTGCAGAGCCAGATTCTACTACACATATATTGAAAGCAGCATTTCAAGAAACATGGCGTACACTCAAATCCAAAAAGGGAGCAAGTACAAACAAACAGTATGTGAATTATGACTACAGGCCCACTTTCCAGCTCTTCAAGACCATTTTTTTGGCAATTTTGTATCACTTTGCTCAGGGAAATGCCCAGCTTATGCAGTGGGCTGTCCAGTACCTAAAGGGGGCCTACAAGAAATCCGGGGAAGGACTTTTTACAAGGGCATATAGTGATAGAACAAGGAGGAATGGGTTTAAGCTGAAAGAGGGGAGATTTAGATCAGATATAAGGAAGAAGGTCTTCAATATGAGAGTGGTGAGACACTGGAACAGGCACCCAGAGAAGCAGGGGATGCTCCTTTCCTGGAAATGTCCAAGGCCAGGCAGGATAGGCCTTTGAGCAGCCTAATTTAGTGGAAGGTGTCAGGGGTTTGAGACAGGCAATCTTCAAGGTCCCTTCCAACCCAAACCATTTTATGTTTCTATGAAAACAACAGTATTCTTTTATACCAGAATTTCAAACTCAGATATTTTTAGTTAGTAAATTAACCACAACGCAAACAATGGGAAAAGTGTTAATTGAAGCAGATCGCCAATTATTTTCTTTGTAAAACAATGCAGTGCGCATCACTGAATATCAATACTAGGATGTTCTGAGGGTTTTTGCAGGAAAGCTGTAGCTTTTTCAGGAAAATGTGTGACCTTATTTGCCATTGCAATGTTAGATAGATTCCTTGTGATTTAAATTGGGGAGTAAGGAGGGGAATCTTCTAAGGGAAAGCTGTGAGGTACTTTAGCTCTGAAATAATATTCTAAAGAATCTTTTCAGTGTGGAATTTGGTCTGCAGCAAGTGTTCTTCTATGCTTTCTTCTTTCCAAAACACTAAAAAAGTCAGTACAAGGAGCAGTGTTTTCAGAGTTTCACAGTAACTCAAACAGTGTTCATAGAGGGGCTTTTAGAATTTTCTTCTCAGACAGAAACTGCACAGTAAAAAAATATGTCACTAAAGACATTAAAATAGCAAGACAGTTTATGTTCTGGAAATACAGTACTACATATTCCTAGAACAACCTTGTAGTGAGGTGACTAGTTTCATGGATGAAGAGAGAACAGTGGATGCCCAGAGAACAGAAGGCTGCATGGAGACCTCATAGCAGCCTTCCATTATCTGAAGGGGGCCTATAAGGATGCTGGGGAGGGACTCTTCATTAGAGACTGTAGTGATAGGAAAAGGGGTAATGGGTTAAAACTTAAACTGGTTAAGTTTAGATTGGGTATCAGGAAGAAGTTTTTTACTGTAAGGGTGGTGAGGCACTGGAATGGGTTGCCCAAGGAAGCTGTGAATGCTCCATCCTTGGTGGTGCTCAGAGCCGGGCTGGACAGAGCCTTGAGTGATATGGTTAAGTGTGAGGTGTCCCTGCCCATGGCAGGGTGGTTGGGACTATATGATCTTAAGGCCCTTTCCAACCCTAAGTATTCTATGATTCTATGATTCTGGGATCACAGTTTTAGTAAGGGCTTTGATACTGACTGCAAGAACTTCCTAACAGACAAATCCACAGACTACTAGCTAGATAAATACACAGTGTGGTGGATCAAAAACTGGCTGAACAACTTGGCCCAGGAGGCTGTGGTTAGTCATACAAAGTACAGTTGCAGAAAAGTCACTAGTGATGTCTGCCAGGGGTCAGTATTGGGTCCAATCCTGTTTAACTCCACCACTAATGACCTGGACAAGTTGGCTAATGATATAAATCTGCAAAGAGTGGCTGATACACCAGAGGGTTGTGCCACACTTTGACTAGGCAGAGAAGAACATCTTTGAGTTCAACACAGGAAAATGCAAAGTCTTGCATCTGTGGAGGAACAACCCCATGCAACAGTAGTTTGAGGCCATCTAGAAAGAAGCTATGCAAAGAAGGATCTTGAGGTTCTGGTGTCTGGCAAGCTGGCTGTGAACCAGCAATGTGTTCCTGTGGCAAAGGTGGTCAACAGCTTCCTGGGCTGCATTGGGAAGAACCTTGCTAGGAGGTCAAGGGAGGTGATCCTTCCCATCTTTTCAGTATTGGTGAGATCCTATCTGAAGTACTGGGCCCAGTTCTGGGCTCTCCAGTACAATATATGGACTTACTGAAGAAAACCCAGGGCAGGGTCAAAGGATAATTAAGGGACTGCAGCACCTTTCATATGAGAAGAGGCAGAGGAAGCCAGGACTGTTTGACCTGGAGAAGAGAAGGCTCAGGGGGATCTCATTAGTGTGCATAACTATCTGAGGTGGGGGAATAAAGGGCTCTTCCAAGTAGTACCCACCACAGGACAAGAGGCAATGGGCAGAAATTAAAACACACAAAATTCCATCTGAACACAAAAGAAGAGAAATTAAGCAGGTGGTCCTAACTTTCGCATACATTAAGGAAAAGAATCAGAAAGATTTTCTTTCAGAAGACGGCAAGGCACAGAATGGCAGCCTCTGAAGACAAAACTCTAAATAGGGCCTTTGGCAGTGACAGAAAACACACTGTGTAAGTATTCCATCAGTGCAGCCTCTTAATTTCTACAAAAAATGTAAATATCTCATCCATGGACAATGCAAAAAAAAGTGCGACCTGAACAAAATGATTGGACATAAACATAGCATCAGATACAATATGGAATAGATAAGATACTAGAGAAGAAATCTAAGAGAAAAGAATTCATAGCTGAAAATTAAAGAGACAGCATTCTGCAACAAACCCCCTCGGTTTCAGGACTTGTGCTTCTGAGGCATTTTCACTGTGTATAATTCACACCACCCAGTCTTTTAAATAAAAGCTGCTCAATATTCTACATAGCTAATATTTCAAAAAGGCACCCTGTAACAAATTTTTCGTATTAAAATATTGACACTTTCACATGCTACTTGAAAAGCCAAAACAGAACATGAATCTGCAGGGTGAATTTGCCTAGCATTATACCTGCATGAGGAAAATCCAATAAATCATATGCATACATACACACAAATACATACCTATACTTAGTATATACTATACCTACATACTTATACGTATTATAAATTGATATATACATGCACATATATACCCATACAAATAAGTATACATATAAAAAAGAAGACTTGTGGTCTAATCATCATACATCTGCAGAGCTCTTGTAACTGTCCATGCAAAGACTGCTGCAAACAGAAAATCCAACCAGTCCTTTTTTTTTTTTGCCAGCTGATATGTAGTGTGTAGTAATTTGTAAGATATGGAAAACAGATGGGGAATAAGAATCACTGAGTCCTACATCTAGGAAGTCCTTATTTTGCTTGATATGTTCATTAATTGAGGTGGTGGTGGGGATGGGGGTCAGAGATGGGTAACACAAAACTGAAAGAAAAAAATTACACTGTAGAATTTCTTCAAGAAAAAGTTTAGAAAGTAAATGGCTATACAGAGCCAAGTCCTACCACAGTTTGCATCAAACTCAACAGGATAAGGCATAAATGTAAAATCATTGCAATCTTTCAGATCAAGCTGCATGAAACAATGAAAACTCCTACTTTTTTCATTAATCTGTGGTATTCTTGCCACCTCTGTTTGCGATTTGGGTCACTTCCTGATTACTCTACATCCATCTCCAAGAACAGAAACGAGATTATGCCACCCAACAGAAAACAAGATTAAGCCTCCTGTGTTTCTCAGCTTATTGCCCCCAAGATGAAAATACCTGCCCAAAACAGACTGCAACAGCCAACACCCTTGTCATGGTAAGAGCAAAAGTCTAGTTTACACATCACCTAAGCTCTCCTTATTTAAAGCCTATCTACAGAAAGAGTTGTGAAATCTGCTAAAAGAATGATCAGTCATAGCATCATCAGTGAACTAATGAACAGTTTTCCCAAGACAGACAGGACAGCTGTGAATCAAATACAGATGTGGCCTTCATGACAGATTCATCAGTCAAATGTTTTTAAACTAAATCATTCTCAGAAAGCCTATGACTGATTTAAAGCCCTGTGAATTACTAGAATGCTTGCAGTTTACCAACAGGCTTATTTTCAGTTGTTTAGAAGTCATACTCAATAATAAATTGCTACACACAGAGACTAGAAAAGGGAATTTAACTACTTAATACCAGAACAATTTAAAATAGGCAGCTGTGCTTCCCTAAAGCAAAAATTTCCACAAGTAACAAGTATTGCAAAAACTGCAGTAAAATCAATCACAGGGATTTTGTGGACAAAAGAACCATCAACTTCTAAGACCAGGGAAGACAGAATCAAATGACGTTTCAATAGAATACTATTCACTCATTTTAAGTGCCTAAGCTCTGTTCAGTATGGTCAAAATTACAGAGAAACAAGCACTGCTTCATTGCTGACTTACTTATTTCAGTACACTTTAGCAAGCATGTATAACAGAAAAAAATTGTCCCATTAAGTTTCATAATTCTGATCTAAATCAAAATGATTTGATAATTTTAAGTAACTTTTTAAGGGCTTTTTTTTAAATTCAGTTTGAGTAATCTTAAAATTAAACAAGAAATTAATCATGTTCAGAGATATGTTAACATAAAAGTCACCTGCCCTGACTAATACAGGAGAAAGAATCTGCCTTTGCAAATGCCTGTAATAAGACCTTGATTGGACTGATTTTTCTTGAGACTGCAACATTCCTAGCTGAGTTCAACTAATTTTCCTTAAAAGTAAGGCTCTAATAAAGCACATATATTTATAATTCTCTAGTCTAGCCTGTAGCTAAGAAAGAAGTAGCAATATCTGATAAATTATATTAGATGACTGGTTTATGCTGTACATTCTCATGTTCAAACCTAACAAACCTACAGTCAGTATGTTTCATAAGTGCACATTAAAGCGTATGGTGATATAATTTCAAGACTTTCAATCTGGATTGTACAGACATTCACATTAAGATGTGCAACAATGTACAGACTCAGTTGACTTGAAATAGCTGTACCTTTACTATCTGAGCACTATATGAAAACCAGAGGCAAAGGACAAAATTCTCTTAACCAAACTTTAAATTAGAAAAGCATGAATAGAGTATGCAAATGCTATTGCTTGGTTAATTGAGATAGAAATCTTACCACACTCAGGAGGAATCTAGTGGGTTTCTGACAAGAAGTTGTTATGCCTCTAATCTCAGACTGCAAAGAAAGTTTGCTTTGCTAGCATCTGACAGTGAAATATGATTCTGTTTTACATGGCATGACTGTAGTTGCACAGTGTGAGATTATCAGCAATGAGAACATTTCTAACAAATGGTTTCCTTTGCAAAGAACAGGGAAGTGACACATCTCTGGTAATGAGGTATGCTGTACCAGGATTAATCTTCCTATAAAAGCCAGCAAATTTCTACAGTTCAAAATGGAGATAATGAAAAGAATGTTTCACAGTATCCAAGCTCTGGTCAGGTGGAAGTTATGATGCTTCCTTGTTATCTAGCCAGAAATTGTAAAAGTGTCTGCCAAAATTAATACTTTCTCATTCTCATGAAATCCTTCTGTTCAAAAAGCTACAGCTGCACTACACAGTTCATGTATGTCCTTCCTATGAAATCAAGGAGCAGCAGATGGGTGGTATGTTGATCTAAATTCAAACCTGGGAGCATGGAAACAATCCTGAATCCTGCAGTTTAGAGGAAGTCAGTAAATTTCATCAAATCAGCAAATCGAAACAGTAGTCCCTATGCAAATGTTCCACTCCATACTGTTCTGACACCCATAATCAGAAAATGCCTAAGCAAACAGGCTCAAATTAAAATGTTGTTAAAGGAGACATAACAGTAATTCTTTTCACCATAACCGTATTGGTTAATGCAGACACTTGGAATGCCAATTTTACTTTTTATTTCAGAATAATTAAGGACAAATTAATGATAAAATTATGAGTGGACTCACTAGAAATAATGGACAGATAGATCTATCATAGTTTCTGTTCTGCTGACTATTCAGCATAAAGTACATTAAATATTCAGTAGTTTGGGGTTAGTCAGCAAAAATGCTTCTCCCAGATGAACATTTCAATTACTGTGCAATAGGGTCACTCCCATACATTGGTCCAATGATTATTTCTGAATGAAGCAAAGCAGTAGCTTCAGCAAGATGCAGCAAATCACCTAAAACACCAGGATAGTCAGAAATCTCATGTTCAGAAGTGAAAGAAATATCTTCAAGCTAATAAGGCAAAGAAAGCACCTGAACCCACTCCCTTGCCTCTTGCACTCTCAATGCTTTATTTCACAAAATTTAGGCACTGTTACTTCTGACTATATTCTGTAAGAGTCAGTTTATGCATCCAGCTCCAGGAGAGGACTTATGATCATGACTTCAGAGTTGAAAAAGATGCCTCCGTGCTTAATTTTCTTGCAGCAGTGTGATCTAGGGCAAACTGGCTCTTGCACTGGTTTGTCCTTCTAACCTACTCTCCAGGCCATTTTCAGTCCACTGTTAAGTGCTGATGTTTCAGCTGTCAGACAAGAATATATCTAGATTCTTCTGTGGATCTAGTTGTTGACTCTAATTGCAATAACTCTCCTAATTCTATACTATATGGTGGTGAAAACATTCTCATTTAATCTCATGAAATTTTAAAAAGGTGTCATAAATGTCAAAATTATGAAAGACAGAATAAAAGCAGCAACACCACCCAAAATCTTACTTAGGACAAGAAAGACAGCTGATACAGTAACTCTAGCAGAGTAACATCTCCTCTAGACAGTAGTTTGAAACTTAATTTGGATGAAAACAGAAGAATAGCAGGAGCATTTGTTACAGGACTTGAACCATGCCAAAATCTGCCTTGCTATTCACACCTGAAAAACCAAAACATTGGAGACTGCAGATAACCTGCAATGGGAATGACATAGAGTATGAAACTAAATCTCATAGGAAGTATCACAGGTTTTTATTATTTCACACAGTTCTTTACTATGTATTTCCTTAAAAAATTACTAACATCTTGTCCTGCCAAAAAGACAGATGTCAAGTAAATCAATAAAGGTTGATCATCAATCAGGATGAAGGGCATGGAGAAGCATGTAGCATCTTCTCACTGAAGGCACTCCTGCAGGCCCCCCTGCTACCAAAACCTTGCCATTTAAGCCCAATGCAGGCAGCACAGACACGAAATACTGAACATTGATTTCCACAAGAGTAGGTCTGAAAAAAAATACTGAGGATGAGAAAAGGCCAAAGACACAGAAACGGCTCTAAATTTGTGGCTTGAGATAAGCCAAACACCTTCAATTGAACATTTTTTCAGCTAAACCGGGTGTTGTAAAGATACAAAAAGCTTTAGAAGTGAAAGAAGGTTTCTAAATTTTAAAATATAATAATACCAGAATTTCATTAGATTATATAACTAAAATATAATATTTCAAAGAAATACTGATACATAAACTTGGATAATGAGATTTATTAATAAAATTAGAGTGACTGTCAGGAGTTCTTATAGTATTTTTTTATATATATACATATAGACATTTTTTCAAAACCATGTGTTACTGATAGGGAAAGAAAAAAATTCTGAAGAAAAATAATTCTAATTTAAAGTCAACTAAAGTTGAAAAGATTTTGAAGGAGTTCAGATTTCCATCTCAGAAATAAACAGAACTTTAAATCACTAACAATAGCATAACACAAACTTTTATAACAGAAATTATCTAGCTCATAAACTCTTTATTTAAACACCTGCATAAATCTTACAGTTGTTATTTCAGAATTACTGAGTGAAAAGTTCTTCTCAGCATCAATACTACATATTCTAGCTAAATATTTATTAAATATTTTAATGTTGCACAAGCTCTCCCTCAGTAAAAAGCTCAGAGTATAAGGAGGTGACAGAATTCTCCAAGAACTGAGCTGCCATGAAATGGCTCACAGTTTATTGTAAATAACAGTAAAATAACCTGTCAAATCTCATAATTGGTGTAAAAGACACTTGATTAGTCTGGATGATGAAATGACGTCCAGCAGAAATACAGATTCCCCATTGTGAATCACTATGTCCTATTTTTCATTATCAGTCCTGTTACACAAAACGTCAGCAAGCAAAAACTTCCACTCAATGCCAAAAATGGAATTGCAGATACCTCACTAGCAGGAGGCATCATGCGGCCACTTTAGCTTTGCTTACCATCTGTCGAGCATCCACTGGTGCCATCACTGGAACAATAACGCATTTCAATCCTTTGCCTTCCCACCTCTAACAAATTCGGGTCAGGCAAGCGCGCTTTGCAGGTATATCGGAAGCGTTGTTCATAGTGGCCACCATTGTCTGAAATATTGACTGGGGTCCAGGGAGTCCAAGGAGTTGTCTTTTTTAACTCTGGACAGGCATTGGTGTTACAAGGCTGATATTCCTGACAGAAAAATGTTCATAATTAATATAATTGTTAAATATGACTTAAAAAAAAAAAACCACACAAACCCTCATAACAAACAAAAATAACCAAAAGAAAAAAAAATAAAAAGCTTTTGATATTTTTCCCAGCATTTCCAGTAGAAGTGATCATCAATAAGCTTTAAATTCCAATCTCAAATTGAAAGTGTTTTTTTCTGCTTCTAGGCAAGCACAGTATCACACTCCTGAAAGCAATAATGTAACTGTACAAATTAAATCTATAACATCCATAAAAACAGTAAGCTGAACACTATATATACCATGATAAAGTGTATTCTTTATAAATTAACAGCTCCAAATAAGATGCAGCTAAATATGTTAAAGCTGTTAAGTAAGAGGAATTCTGATAAACTGCAAGTACAAGACAAAACTAGCAAATAATTCCTTAGTAAAACCTAGTGGCGTATGAATAAGTGAAACGCTGTTCATTTTGTATATTGCTTATGCATTAAAGGGGAAAATGGACAAAAAATGTTTTCTATTACAGAACCTGGCTCCCCAAGGTGCATCTTACCTCTAGCACAGCAAAACCTATAATCGAAAGCAAATTCACTAATAGGCACCAAGAAGAACAGATCACAAATAAGAAATGCAGACTGGCCAATATTCTCAAGCCACACAATATATAGCTTCATTCATTTCCCACACCACAATATGCTTCATCTGATGAAAGTGCTTGGTAAACTATACAGGCGAAATGAAACAGCCACTAAATATTAGAATGAATTCATGCTGACAAACTATTAAAGGCAAAAAGAAATAGGCTTCAGTGATACAACGTTTAAATGATCTCTCTACCTTTGACCTCGAGGATGATATATTGTAAAGGGTCCTTTCTGAAAAGGAGCCTACTAAAGTTTGTAATTCCAGCAAATATTAAAAGTATGGATACAGTAAAATTAAGTTTTATCATTCTTAGTACAACCTCCTTCTATAACCCCTATCCCAACTGATACCACCATGTTGCAAAACACAATAGATTACCTGCTCCTCTCATTCCCATGGTGATAATAACCTTTTTATCTCATACTTTCCCCAGTTTACTACCACTTCTCTAACTTATTAACATCCAATTAGGCTGAGAGTAACTCCTCTGAACCTGTATTTTGTTTTAAAGCCTGTGGTGCTATTTCAGATCTAAAAGGTGATTCTTTGTCTGAAAGCTTTTATAATTTTTTTCCATCTATTAGAGTTGGAAAAAAAGATTCTTCCACAGAAATTCTTGCCCCACTAGCAAAACAAGACATTGCAGAACCTGGGGCTATGTTCAAGACTGGTTTCATAGTTTTGTGGTACTTCAGGCAAGAAAGATCTCTTAGCCCAAAGATTTCAGTTGAACTACTGTTTGCTCCTCCAGGCTGTACAAGGTCCCTTCCCACAGGGACAGTCATGAGTCATATCAAGGACTATCTATGAAAGGGGATCCCTTCAGAGCAAGGAGGACTGGATCAACCTGTCCAGGACCTGACTTTCAGCCTTGAGTGCTTTTTGGATCAGAAGACAGCAAAGAACAATCAGGTCTTGTACAGAGGGGAAGGTAAGACTTATCTTTGCAGTGCATGAGCTGTAGAAAGGAAATAAAAAAAATAGCAGACCCTAGCATCAGCCATAACCACCCTGCTTGCTTTCCCAACCAGGTATTCATGCCCAATGTGCAGTCCCCTCCAATGGCTGGATCACAGTGCATCTTTTAGCAAGAGCATGCTGTCTTTCTCTCTCTCTTTCCTTTAATAAAGATGTCTAGCTCTGATAAGTCTATCACCTCCCCACATCAGCTGTTCCACTATTTATGAAGCCTCAAAGCTAACAAATTGCAAGTTAATTCAAGGCTGCATTTCCCTTTTAATTTAATTTGCTGGGTTCCTTGTCCCATATGTACAAACAAATTTTTCATGCCCAAGTACCCATACATAATGGTAAACTAAGCTGAACTTCTTAAAGCTATATATGATTTAAAACCTGATCTCTGGGTCCTGTGCATCCTTGTGTTTTTCTTATTTTCCTTAAGACTGGACACCAAAATTTGACTTGGTAATCTAGAAGCAATTTAATCAATACAGCATGAAGAGGCAATTTAATACATATATTATTGCATTAGTGCTGTTTCCTTCCACAACACTGCACAAAGCACTTAAGCAGACCTAATTATCTTTGATAATATGTCCTTTAACTTACAGCTTTATGACTACATATAGTTTCCGATCCCATACAAGTGACTAATTCTTGGCAATATTAAAATACATTTTATTAGCTTTTGCAATTATCTAACATATTATTTACTAACTCAACACTCTTTCTCATGTTCAAGCTTTATTGAAGATGGTTTATATCACTGTCTAGACTGTTGATAGAAACGTTAAGTGCTATTGACCCAAGAACTGATTCCAGGCAGACAGTGCTAAACACTCCCAGTCATTTATATCTGTTCATTAACACCACATTTTTCAGTTTGTCAGTGAGCCAGCTTTTAATCCATTTAACATTTGCCATATAATTAAGTTTTCCAAATCAAAGTATCTTCTGTTGAAAAGGCAAATGTCTTGGAAAAATTCAATGACAGTTGGGGAGAATTGCCATGTTACCTTCAAACATCTGAAACACAAGCTTTTTTCTAGCAGCATATAAGCAAAACATTCATAATGGTCTAAAAGTTTCAGTTCTTCATTTGTTGTTGATTTCTGTACTGTTTTTTTTCAATCAAAAATAAAAGCTGCTAGAAATGTGGGGATACTGGATATAGCATAGACAGGTGAGGATCATATAGACCAGAATGTGTGAGATATGCAATGAACCCTCTGTCAAATAAAAATCATCAATAAAGGAAGAAGTTAATTGAGTGGCAATGTATTGAATGCTGCTTGGCTAACACAATTGAGATGAACATGCCAGCTCACTTGTTCCTAGAAGGACAGACTACCAGTAATCAGTGTGCTTCAGGATTTGTAGTCCCTCCTAACAGAGGGTATACTCATACATTATTGCATGAGCCAGAAAAGAAAGGTGTTCCTTAAGAGCATCTGCAGAAACCATTTGTTAGCTTTTCCTTTCTTGCTTGGTGCATAGCTTATAAGAAACTTAGTCTGCTGTCGTGCCTGTCTCTTCAACCATTTGGTAATACTTATGAAGGCCTCAGAATGGCAAGGGAAACAAAAGTATATGTAGATTACCTAGCAAATATTTACAGTAATAAATAATCTCTCTTTGAGAAAATTCAAAGGAATATCCCAACAACAGATGACCCTATGAAGTTCTGCACTAATAATGACCTGGCAGAGCCTGATGGCTTCTATCACAGTGAGTGCTGTGTTGCTCTACCAACTGCTGTATCTGCCACAGAGGAATCAAAACTTGCATTGTGCTTGATGAAAGCATTGATGTGATTTGGCACTACAAAAGTCCAGTATAAGTGGAACAATGATCTGGTCTGAATGGCCTCAGATTTGGAAGTAAGTAAAGGAGGGAAGAGAAAAGGTGCAATTCAGATCACATGTGGGTATATATGTTTAGTATTGCTAGCATGAAGACATGGTCTGATTGGAAGGAGCTGGCAGTGTCGGCTTGCAGCCCAGAAAGCCAATCGCATCCTGGGCTGCATCAAAAGGAGCGTGACCAGCAGTTTGAAGGAGGTAATCCTGCCCCTCTACTCTGCTCTTGTGAGACCTCACTTGGAGTATTGTGTGCAGTTCTGGTGTCCTCAACATAAAGGACATGTAACTGTTGGAACAAGTCCAAAGAAGACCCACAAGGATAATCAGGGGACTGGAGCACCTCCCATATTAAGACAGGATGAGAAAGTTGGGGCTATTCAGGCTGGAGAAGAGAAGGCTGTGTGGAGACCTCATAGAAGCCTTCTAATATCTGAACGGGGCCTACAGGGATGCTGGGGAGGGACTCTTCAGGAGGGACTGTAGTGAGAAGACAAGGGACAATAGGTTCAAACTTAAACAGGGGAAGTTTAGATTGGATCTGAGGAAGAAATTCTTTACTGTCAGGGTGGTGAGGGACTAGAAAGGGTTGCCCAGGGAAGCTGTGAATGCTCTATCGCTGGCAGTGTTCAAGTCCAGGTTGGACAGAGCCTTGGATGGCATGGTTTAGTGTGAGGCTTCCCTGTCCATGGTAGGGAGGTTGGAACTAGATGGTCCTTTCCAACCTTAGCTATTCTACGATTCTATGATTCTATGATTTCTCAGGGACTGAGAATATGGAAACTGCTATCTGATATCTTGGATTATCTACCTCTTCTCACTTTGTACTGTGCTTGAACAGTTTCTTATATGGGTGTCACAGTTTAACCCATCAGGCAGTTAGACATCATACAGCCATTTGCATCCCAGTGGGATGGGGGAACAGCACTGAAGAAAAGGAATGATAAATTAAAAATCTAACCATTGATTATGCTATTAACCAGATACCTTCCTTCTGTCTTTACTAATAATATCCTAATATTTGTCTATAATGAAAAAGAATATTAATATAATGTTTTTTACCAAGGTTGATTTAGAATTACTTGGTTGTGTTACAAAAGGACAACTAAAATATTATTTCCAAAACATCTCATTTCAAATTGAAAGTAACCTGACAAATAATGTAGAACTAAATTCTACAGTTTTCTCATGGATAAAATGGAACATACTTTTCTGGCTTTTTTTCTTGTTTTCTTTCTTCTACCTCTGCATTGCCATTTCAGTCTAATTCCTGAAAATTTTGAGAATCTCTGAGATCCACTCCTAGTTGAAGTTTGATTTTAATTATCCAAACAGCATGATAGGCTGATACCTCCTTAGGAAGCTAGCATAAAATCTTATTTACACCTAAACTATAATTTTATAAAGAACAGAACTCAGACAGAGTATTCTATTCTCATTTATATAATGTACTTATCCTATGATTCTATGAAGGTATTTCCCTGAACAAACTTATTTGTTTGATATATATAATATGCCTATGTTGAATGCGCTTGTTTTGTTCTCATCTGTGTTTTTCTATCTCTTTTGTTAATGTGAGAGGCTATCCATCTTCACAAGGCAGCTAAATCAACATTAAGAGTCCATTTAAGTATTTTTAATCCAACAGTTAACTTTTATGATCTTAATATATCATATTAGTTCTAAAATATTCTTTTGGTATCACCAAACAGTCCACTGATTAAAATATACCTTAAATTTTTCACTTTTTGTTCATGAAGTTAAGCTACAGTTTTTCTGGCCCCAAACATTTTTTTTTTTTCAGATAGTAAGATAGTTATAGAAAAGAATGTTGATGGTTCATAAACTGAGTGGTGCTGTATGTCACCTGGAACAAAGCAGGGCTGTAAGATATAAGAATGTGAGTCTCTCAGCAGTCTTCCATGCTCTGAGTTTGTCATAGCAATATGTAGCTAAAGGAAAGGACAGCTGTCACATGCAATGAAAAAAAAGGTCAACATGCATGTAAGTGTGTTATAAAACCTGAGAGAAAACTAGTTCCCATTTACAGGGGGCCTTGTTTACACATCAAAACATAAGTTTTCTGAAGGGCTAATATAACCTATCCTTCTCCAAGAATCAAAAGATGGATAATGTTTATCTTGCAGTGGTTGAAAAACATATGCAGTAAAATCACTAACTGAACTTGAAAAAATAACTGGTTCATTTATTTCATTACAGAAATGTAAATCTTTTCTGTTTATAAAAGTATTTTCAAAACAAAACAAACAAAAGACCAGTAAGCCCCTGATAATATTTCGACTCATTTTCACAGTTCAAAAAGCCAGGTTCTTCAGCCGAATACCATTAGATATACCTTACTTTATTGTCATTTTAGTATTACAGTACTATTTCAAGAGTATAACCCAAAAGAACACCCAAACACCATGAAATCCAAGTCATGAAGCAAAATCTTTTACATTGTAAATTTCACAGTTAAACTAACCCCAAAACATTGCTATTGTATCTGAGTCATATAAAGACACATCTATATCCTGTATCTTAGATTATAGGTACTATTTTAGCTTCAATTAACACCAGTGGGAGTAGCTCTCCTGATCCTAGTGGAACCAGGACTTCAGACACTACTGTTGAGTGCAAATGCAATCCTGTAATGATGTAGGGCAAGGGTAGGTAAGTAGTTCAGAATAGGTTTCTTAAAATATTTTGACAGGTAGATGGAGGAAAATAATTTTAGCCTAAGCAAAAGAACAGATTTCTTCTGCAGCAAACAGCTATCTTTTTTTGCTTCAATACTGAGTGAGCACAACCTTTTGTTTCAATTTTGTGTGCATTTGAAAGAAAGAATTGGAAAATCTTCCATTCATGCAAAGGGGAATGTTAAAGGAAATAAAGACTAGATTTAGAACCATTTTCCCTGGAGGAGTCTGAGGCCTGTTGGGGAGATCACCAGACTGAGACAGTTCAAAACTCAAATCCTTCCTGTATTCAAAATAATGAATTTTATTTAGATAAGGTAAGTTCCTACTTTCACCATCTCTTCATAAAAACATCAAAGTTTGGTGCTAGGCAAGCTACCACTTTCCTCTTATTTAAAAATAAAACTATGGAAAGATGCATAGTAGTTAATTTGGATTCTTCCAAACCTAACCCATTTATACACCCGCGTTCAATTAAACACCCTACTACTCAAATGCACCTAGCAAATGAAAGTGTTATGTGATACAAGACAGGACAAATTTGTCAAGATCTATAAACTGTTTCCTGGCTTTTTTGGGTTGTTTTTTTTTTTTTTGAATAACTGAATACATCAAAAACTTACCTGTATTTTTGCATACTTCTCATAGAGAAATGAAAAGTAGTAAATCCACAGTAAATTCCCACCAGCAAGTCTGCCTGCTGACAGCTGAATTTGTACCAGTTTTCCAAGACTTGCTGTTGTGATCCCAGTGCTACTACTAGAAGAGCCACTTCTGCACCTTGTGTGCAGAGCAGGCTGTGAACACAGCATCCTTACTTGAGCCTCCACACTTGCACAGTCAGACCATGAGCTCCCTGAAGGAGAAGACCTTTTACCTCTTTGCAGGCCTTTGAGTAATGGATCCTGGTTGATCATTAAAGCTTTCAGGAAGCAGGACAGCAGTGATGCTATAACTACAGTGCTTTGGAGGCTAGTTCCCTGCTATGCTAGGCAGCAGATCTGCAATCTGATGGTTTTAAACACCTTTTAGTGAGTTGCAAGTCAAGATCAGAGGATTGCAAGCGTGCCGTCCTTCCCAGAGTGCTAAGGCAGGAATGGGTCCCAAGCTATGGTCACTATGGGAACTTGAACTCTAAAATGGCAACATCCCCTCTCCCCTTCTCAGTGCTTAATATTGGGAAACCTCTCAAAACTAGTCAAAGAACTGACCAGTGGAATTTATTGTCAGGTTTCACACTATGAATGAAGCATACTTATAACATGCTTCCGTGAAATGGATTTGAATTTTGGTTACAGATGTCTCTGCTGGCACTTGCCTGCATGTCCAGTAACTATTCAGAATTAAGTGCCACAAATAGACTGAAACTGGAGACTGAGCATTTGTTTTTAGTGGACACTGACCTCACTTTCAGAAATGTGTTTCAGAAGGGAAATTAATATTCTGTCTGGTCATCCAGTTCCTTTTTGAATATGGATTTACTTTGAAGTCTGGGCTTCTCTTACTAAGTTAACCATAAATTTTCTTCTGATGAACAATACCTTCTGCATTTTGCCCACAATGACATAAGCCTTCTGTAAATTACCCTGTTCCTTTCACTCTTGGGGCAGTAAAGATATCGAATGCATTGTTAACAGTTAGGAAACAAGCAATGCCTCTAAAAATGCATGGCCTGAACAGAAAATTCTTCCTCTCATTCCTTCTTCCCTCTCACTCTAACCATGGTCAATGAAACATTCCACAAAATGGACAAGCTGTGTAATTTGCTCCAAAGGACCTCATACTCAGCTACATGCAAGAACATAGCAAGCAGGTTTAACATAACTTAGATGTATTTTTAGGTAACAAATTTTACTTTCCCGATTTTTACCACATTCATGCAATTAAACACTTTTCTACACTTGTGTACACTACTAAGTGTCACACTTTAGCAGTTTTGTCAGAAATGTAATTGTTAAGGACTCGCCGCCAATTAAGAGTCAAAGGTACTTAGCTGCCACTCCTAAACATTGAGAAATAATAGTCCAAGTCCTCAGAATGATTATATTGGCTTAAAAGAACCCTAGACTGGGAGAGGGGGGACACGTAATAAAGAAGGCTGATTAAATGCACTGATTTATGCACTAACGTTAATAAGAGTGTGTCCCACTGTTCTACTGAAAATTACTGTTCTGCAGGTAAGTTCCTGTTTAGCAGATAAGTGTTCAGGACTTCTTACGAACCCATAAGAAGGACTCATTTGTTCTAAGATTTGTTAAAAACTCCCCCTTATCTGTGGCTTTGTACGCAGCATTATGATCCGACACAGCGTAAACCTGCCTCCTGTTGTAGCAGATCCACTGTGATGTGTGAACCAGAAGCAGGGGGTTGAGGTGGTAGGGATGAAGCTAGGAACATCACCACCTGAATCTACTAAAATTTGATAAACCCAGAGATGCCTTTCAAAGGACTAAGGATTCAGTTATTTTTGAGTGTTGTCATTTAGACTGCTGCAAAGCCTGACAATGGAAGTACAAGATATTACTGAGCTGATGAAAACAGAACACACAGGACCGTAAATAACCAAGGCTGTAAAGCTGAAGGGGTTGTTCACCTATAAATGACTGCATGGATTTACAAAAACTGACTTAGAAGTGATTTCAGTTAAGGAAGCACTGTATTGCCATGTAGTGAAGGCCACAACTTGTGATAAGAAAGACATGACCTCCAAATCTGAGAAACAACAGACAAGTGGATGATGAAATATAAATATCATTAAAGATAAATGATGTGTTACTTGTGCATGAATCAATGAATCTATTCATCATTTAAATTTAGTATGTAAGTATCAGCTTTGAAATCTATATTTATACATTCAATTATAAAGATAGGAAATTCGGCTTTACCTATACAATTAAGAATGTACTAGTATCCATTTGAAAAGACCACGGATACAAATGTAGCTTCCTGTCACCTGCGATTTTGCTTACCTGATCACTAAGTACTTGAGATGTGGGAAAAAGGAGGATTACTAAAATTCCATTTAGGGAGGTATGATGAGCTGATTGGAAACAAGTGAGCTGCTGCAGCTTTTTGAGTTACCACTCAGCTGGGACATGGTAATGATCTCTACATGTGCTTTATTCATTACAAATGCAAGTGAAAGTACAAAAGAAATCAGATTAAGTCAGATGGATAAGGGGTGATTTACTTTGCTGTAAAAACTCAATTGGTTGCAATTGCTTTCACATACTCTTACTGAGATGGTTAAACGTTTTCACACAAACCCTATAATTCCTGTCAAAAGTATTTTAAATTGCTGAAATAGTTATTATTAAGTTAAAATGAATTTTTAAAGCTGCTGAAAATCATGGCTATTTGAGTATTTATTAATTGAGAGTAAGAATGTTAGAAGATAATCCAATAGTCAAGAAGGCTTGAGAAGGCTGTCAACTCATCAGTTTTACAGACTGCTGCTTTGTAATGACTGCAAATCTGTCATCACACATAAATTACCTTCATTTGAATACTGCAGCATAGGTTTTCCTTCATGTAAGCTTCTAGAAAGACAATAAGAACTATATTCTTGGTGTAAAAGAAGATCTCAACAAAAAATATTTAAACACCAAAAGTAGAAACAAATATGGGACTTCAGTTTCCATAGACAACACTAGCATTACTTTGTTATTTTGTCACCTGGAAAGAATTTGACCCTTAGATTCCTGATTCTTGGATTCACGCATGTGCCTTTTCCTGAACCTAGGAAAGGGAAAAATCTGCAAATGAGTTTCACTTGGGTTTGTCTGACACCACCTCTCACTAACTCAACAGGCTGCTAAAACAATTGTGTAACTGCAAAACAAGGAGAGAAGAAAGTAAAAGCTGTACAGCCTGTAATCATGGGCCTGAGGATAAGGAGAAGGGTGGTACTCCTATGGAGAGAAACGACTCAGTTCTTTCAAAAGGTAGTTTCAATTTAAGCACAGTAGTAAAGTAGCTCTGGAAATTTACATACTGAGGACATGTTTACTCCCGTAATATTTTGACCTGGAAAATCAGCTGCGTGAAAAGCTCTCCAGCAAGTAATGCAGAAAAAATACAACAGTTATTGCTACTCTATATCCAGCCATAGAGCACACTTTCTGATTCTTATTCATTTATCCACAGTCATTTAATATATCATCAGTGCAACCTTACATTAAAATGAATCCTTTTATCAGCCTGTAGATCATCATTAATCTTATTTTCTACAACTACACAATCTTTTAGGCTCAGCTTCACTTTCACATTTTAAGCTCAAAATCTGAGGACAAAACCATGACTACTAATCAGCAGTATAGCAAGAGACCTGAGAGTATGAAATTATTTACTGCTTGTGAAGTCATTTAGTCAACAAGCACTCAACTGCAGCTTGTCTTGTTGTTAGAGGGTCATTCCCCCCCTTTTAATTATGAAGAGCTATAAACTGCCTTATACAAAAATGGAAGCAAATCTGATAAAGCTAATGTTGGAAAGATCTGAAGTCTGATATTGCTCAGCAAGTCTTATTATTTTAATATTCTTACTGTATTTTTCATTCAAAGAATGATTTGAATTAAATCATTTCAAAGAATGATTTAAATGATATACAAATCACTAGGGAAAAAAAAAAACTATAACGTCACCGCTCCTGAGATAACACTAAATGTTACAGCAGCTGCTGAATGACAAATGTGTAAGTGATGGAAATGGTACAAACTGAATGGATGAGGAGCCATGAACTTTAGTTCAGAGTTGCCAGTCCAAACCCAGGAGATGCAGTAAAAAGCAGCACTGCTTGTTGAAATGCATTAAACTATGCAAGTATTTAAACCCACTGAAAATAGATATAGCCACACAAATGAGACATGTTTAAAGATTTTGATCATATGTACCCTGTGATAGCAGAAAGGCTATGCTCTGTACTTCTGAAAATGAAGCCGCAGCTTAAGGAATCTGAGTATTGATTTGCAAGCCTAATGAAGGTGGCAAAATGAAGCTGCTGGAGATATTTCCTGTATCAGATGGATTGCTGTCTTTTCCAAAACCTCCAAATATTAGGAAACTCTTAACTACCTACTAGAAGGGAAATTTAAACCAGTAAGTTTAAAGCACCTAAAATCCTATTTCATGGAACAACTTAAAGCCTGATATTTAAGGGACTGAGTCCATCTTTGTTTCAGGCCCTTTTGGATGTCTTGGTACAGATGCAAAAAACCTTATCTTTTATGGCTGTGGGAGTGAGGGGCAATATCCAGCAGTCACAGATAAAAACTGATAATTTATACAATAGAGGACAGGCCTTGTTCAGGGCTCTTCAAGAAGGCTTTGTATTCTGAGATGGAGCTTTACAGGCTTGTGCTATTGAGACAGTTGGGGTCCTGCTCCAGCTCATGGGGAATGGTCACCCCTGGTGAAGTTCTTCCTGCTGTGCTCTCAGTAACTACAGTATTATTTTGATAGTAACTCAACAGAAAGGTTGGATCAGATGATCCTTGAGGTCCCTACCAACCTGCCAGTCTATGATTCTATGATTCTAAGTTAATCTGTATGCGAACAGTGACATCTTCCTAGCTCAAAGGCCACTCTTCTGTAAATAAGCGACAGAGGAAAACCAAACACAACACCCATCCCCCAAATTCCTTTCAAGCAAAATTTTTCTCTAGTTAGATATCAAAAAAAGAGGACAACACCTGTGGAAAATAGGTATAGCAGGTAAGTTAAAAATATAATTATACTATAAACCTCTTTTTCAGGCCTTGACCCAAAGACACTGAAGAGAACAGTAATATAACTGAACTGAAAACATACTTAAGCACAATTTAATACTTTATCACACTGCAGACATCTGCCTTTCCCCAGGGCAGAAGTTACTGCAGAGCTGACAAACTTGAATGTGGGCCCACATTTCAATCACTGCTGCTGCAATCAAATGTATAAACACAAAACCATCTTCAGTTATACCTTATAATCACCTGGACAAGGGAGCACAGCAACCAAGATGCTGACATGTTTGCTTCTGCCAACTCCACTATGGCAGAATATGACCTCCAGCAAAGGGAACACTTGAGTTGGTTATATCAGTATAGCAAGCATCAGTGTAACTCATCTGTCAGAGCCCCTGCCTTTGTGAGCAAAACCCTCCACAAAAATAAGAAGAAAATCAGAATAATAGCATAAATTTTTCCATGTTGCCTGTCTGAAAAGCACAAACAGATATATTGCGATAATAAATGTAAATTCAGATTACCTACAAACTTTCATAGTTTTGTGCTTAAGATATTCAGAAAGTGGAATTGCACAGCGAAATATCGATACACAATAGCTTTAATTTTCTAATGAGTGAATATCAGTTTCTCAAAGCTTCTACCCTTAATGTAGGATTCAACTACACAAATACAGGGCTCTGTTGGCATTTAAAATGTTATCTCACCTAGCTTCCAAACTGCTCTAAAAGCACATGGGTCTCTCACACGTCCTCTGATTTATCTTCTACTTTCACACAGATGTTATGCCTCTGTTTAGGCAAATCTGCATCCTGTCCTTGCATCCACCAATGGAGTCTGGCATTTTTCAGAATCATCAGAACTGAATCTCCTGTTTCACATTTTCCATTTAATTCACAGCAATTTGAAAAACTCCCTATAAATCCATTACTCCCACATAATACTCTTCATTTTTAGCTTTTTCAATATTGTTAGGTTTAAATAAACTTTATTTACAAAGGATTCAATTTGTCTATATAGTATTTTTGGAACTCTGTGGTTGCAAATAAAATGCTTTTTTCTTGATCTCCAGCCAATTCCTGGTAACACAGATGTTTCTGAGAAAGAAAAAAAAAAACAAAACAAAATCCTAATTGGATGCTGCTTTATATTACACTCTATTTCCAGTATAAGGAAGAAAAAGGCAAGAATAACTGTGCACTTCCTTTATATCTCCTCAAATATCAGCTGTTTGTAGCTTGCATGACCCTAGCATTAATCAGATCAGGTTTTAATTGACAATAGCCTGTGTGTTTCAGCCCAGAAATGCTGAAGCTTATGCTCCACTCCTCTGGGGAAATTCCTTAGGAGAGGATTAAAGCCCTTTTATTTTACACCTTGTTTGAAGTCTCAGCAAAAAGGCAAAGTACTATATAGGGTAAAGGTGGCACTACTAAAGACATTCCAGCCAGAAGGTTAATGAAGAAAACAAATAAAGAAAGCAAATAGAAACTGTACAAAACAAAAAAGGAAAGAAAATACTGTAGTAATGAAAATAAACTGACCAGGAACAGAATATGACTCCCTGGCAAAATGAAATCATAGCACATTTCAAATGGAGCATTTTACAAGTTTCAATGAGTTAAATGTAAAATAATATTTTTTCTTAACACAATACTCATGAGAGCTTAATGCATATATGGGATCTTCAGCTTCCCTTTATATTCGGCTATGCTGGCCTCAGTCTTGCCCCAAATCAAATTTCCATGTCAGCTTTGCCCCAGTTGTTATCACAAAATTCACATAACCTCATTTACAATAGGAAAAAAAAAAAAGATGACCAAAGACTGATTTACATGGCAGTGATCAAATTGGGCAGAAGAAAAAAAGTCAGTGAATATGTCATCTACCAAAATTCTTTTCAATGAATCATACAAGGGACATAAATAGCTACAAGTTATGAGAGTTGAGTTACATGTCAGAGATTGGAAAACTTAACAGTGTGCCATGACTTCAGGATGCTGAAGCTGCAGAGTGCCACTGGGTAGTAATGCTGTGCTTGCTTATCAATCAAAGTAATATATAAACCCACATTAAATTATTGGACAGGCTGAGAAAACTGGGGCTATTCAACCTGGAGAAGAGAAGGCTGTGTGGAGACCTCATAGCAGCATTCCAGTATCTGAAGGAGGCCTATAAGGATACCAGAGAGGGACTCTTCATCAGGGACTGTACCAACATATGGTAATGGGTTCAAACTTAAACGGGGGAAGTTCAGGTAGATATAAGGAAAAAGTCCTTTACTGTGAGAGTGGTGAGGCAGTGGAACTGGTTGCCCAGGGAAGCTGTGAATGCTCCATCCCTGGTGGTGTTCAAGGCCGGGTTGGACATAGCCTTGGGTGACATGGTTTAGTGTGAGGCGCCCCTGCCCATGGCAGGGGGTTTGGAACTAGATGATCTTAAGGTACTTTCCAACCCTAACCATTTAATGGTTCTATTCTATGATTCTAAAAGGAAGTGCTAGGTAATACAATGTGGAGAGGACTTAGTGCCAGTAACTGTGTAAATGTAGCTGGAACACACAAGTCAAACTACAGGACAGAATTTTAGCTCAAAGTCAGTATAGATGCCTTGGTCTTACACTGTAGGCTTTATAATTCAGGCTTCATTTTGGCATCTCAGTGAACATACCATCAGCTCTTTGATATTTTCAGGCCAGTGACATTAGTGACTGGAAAGAAAAGTGATACCTATAGACTGCAAACTGCTTTTTGTAGAAAATAGTAAATACTGTGCATGTACCTAGGGCTTTTAAATTTAACAAGTCTGACTATTTATAAAAAGTTCTGACTCTGAAGGCAAATTTGCTGAGCACTGCACTATAGGAGTGGGCTGGTTTGAGTCAGGATGATTAGGAAGTTACGGAAGCTCATATAAGGAGTTCTATTTGGGGAAGTCTTCAGTGGGTTTGGCAGCTGGGGTCTACAGCCATGGCTTCTGTGAGATGCTGCCAGAAGCTTCCCCTGTATCAGATGCAGCCAATGCCAGCCAGCTACAAGATGGATTCACCACTGGCAAAGGCTGAGCCCATCAGTGACAGTGGTAGCACCTCTGGGGTAACAGAGATAAGAAGAGAAAAAGTTACTGCACAGGAGCAAGAGCATCTGGAGAGAGGACTGAGAACTCGTGAAAGAAGCAGCTCTGCAGACATGAAGGTCAGTGGAGAAGAAGGGGGGAGCTGCTCCAGGCACCAGAGCAGAGATTCCCCTGCAGCCTGTGGTACAGACCATGGACAGGCAGAAGATCACAGAATCATAGAATAGAATCATAGAAAACTTAGGGTAGTAAAGGACCTTAAGATCATCTAGTTCCAACCTCCCTGCTATGAGCAGGGACACCTCACACTAAACCATGTCACCCAAGGCCCTGTCAAACCTGGCCTTGAACACCACCAGGGATGGAGCATTCACAGCTTCTCTGGGCAACACATTCCAGTCCCTCACCACCCTTACAGTTAACAATTTCTTCCTCAGATCCAATCTACCCCTTACCCCTTGTCCTCTCACTACAGTCCCTCATGAAGAATCCCCCCTCCCAGCGTTCCTATAGGCCCCTTTCAGATATTGGAAGGCTGCTAGGAGGTCTCCATGCAGCCTTCTCCAGGCTGAACAGCTCCAACTTTCTCATCCTATCTTCATACAGGAGATGTTCCAGTCCCCTGATCATCCTCGTGGCCCTCCTCTGGCACTGAGCTGACTTTACATATCCATGGACAGATGTTCATGTAACTACATTAAATAAATGCATTAATAGCTAAAGCAATTCCACTGATAAGAAATTTCAGGTGTTTGGTTAGAATTTGTGATCAAAGTGTTAGGTAGGATTCAAGCAGTCAACAGGATCCCAAGGGAGAGGGAAGAAATGAAGATGACAATACAATATTTCACAATCTTTGCTGGCAGAAGATCTCAGAGCCTTAAAGGGAAGGATCAAATGTGTTGGTTTGGGGGGGGGTTCTGTTTCCTTATTTTTAATACCAACTAATTCACCTACTCATATTCCTGCAGTTTTTTAAAAAGCACAAGAAATTCTATCTTCTATCTTTTAGTTCAGTAATTAAAAAATGTGTGTAAAGTGAGACTTACTTAATTTTGGTCACAGACTCTGGCACATCTTAAGAGGGTAGTTTCTCAGTAAGGTATGCTTTAGTAAATATATTATCAGCAGTGACAGGGTATAGAAGATGATGCCCACATACTGTGCAGTTAATTCTTGGTTTATAAATGCAATCATTCTGCAGACATTGAATGATACATGAACTCTGTGTTAACTGATCCCAGTATATGAAACCTAAGAGATTCAACAACCCAGGTATTTGTGTACCAGTAGAGAGGCATGAAAGAGATGCCTAAAAGGATTTCAGAAAGGAGGAACGCATATGTTGTTTACAAAAGATTTTTCTAAGGCATACAAAATTATGCATCATAACCCTACCTTCTTGCTCTTAAGATCAAATATTACTTAAATGAATTTTTCAATACATGCTATTTTGGAATCAAACTTTTTTTTAGTTGCTATTTTGTAACTGTTTTGCCACCTAAGATTGCATAGCTACCTCTTCATGTTTGGACAGCTCTGTGAAAAGTCACAACTTCGAAGTTATCGTTACTTAAGCTGTAGCTGATGTAGCCAAACCATTTTCATTTCCATTAAGAAATGGAAAGTTCAGTACTTGTTTCCTTTGGAAGAATCTGTGGCGGATGCATGAAGGTAATTTTTTTTGTTTTTAAAAAGGCACTCTGGAAAGAATCAGTCCAGGGTGGCATGGTTTATCCTGCTCAGAGGTGGACATTTCATTTTTACATGGAAATGTTCCAAAGACCTAGTGTTTGCTAAATGCTAACACGTGGACACAGGATCTATAATCATAGACACATCTCAAAGATACACAACTTTACAGAAAATGCAAATTACATTTCACAGGATTTGGTGACATTGAACAACAACAAAAAAAAAATCATTCAGTATTTCAAGTCAAATGAGAGTAACATCCTCAAATACCTTATATCCCCATCATTCTTTTCATTACTTTAGCTTTAGAGAACAATTCTTAACACAGAAGAAAGCTGAGATAGAGGAACCACATCTCATACTGTAATTGTTCTAAATGTGATTATTACACACATCCTAAAGTTATGTTTTATCTGAAAAATCCCCATCTTTCATTTCTTCTACTGACTTCAGGAAGGACAAGTGGATGCACAGACTGTACGCAATTCTAACAAAACAAAGCAATTACTTGCTAGCGGATCACATGGATTTACATAAATGCCAAATTCAGATTTCTTTGAGACTCTTAATGAGGTTCCATGTGTCCCTTTCCTACACTGAAGATTATAAATTTTAAAAATTAATAATAATTTTAGGCACAGGAGTTTAAGAACAGCAATAAGGAGAAGACTGTGTGTTTTGTATCTATTTTGAGTGATAAATGGAAGGATCTAGCTTGTAAGGGCTTTTGATAATAACACCAACATGTTAAGATTATGTAGTTTTTATTAATATAGTATATCATTTATTTCTGGCATCACAGATGATGAGATATGAATGCACAACACTTGCATCCGACCAAGGGATTTGCCTACTAATCAGCAGTTGAATAAGAATGGCCAGCCTTCCCCTACTGGGATCAAACCACCAGATACATATTTGCTCAAGGGATAAGACTATTAGCCAGCATTAAGAATAAGAAGCTCATGACATACATAATTTATTTAGAGGATATGAAATCTACTGCATAAGTTCCAGAAACAGGGAACTTATTTCAAATCAAGGTTGTTATCACAATCCCTAGCTGAAATAGGATATCTGAAACATTGATATGAATACTAAAAGACCCGGTTATTGAAAACTCAATGTGTTTTGTTTTCTTTTCATGGGTATGGCAAGTACCATTAAATCTGCTGAGAAGCCATTCTTGCATTTCAGTATGGGTGGTCCATCTGAAATGTACACATAGCAAAATCGTTAACACAATTCATAGAATCATAGAATAGTTAGGGTTGGAAAGGACCTTAAGATCATCTAGTTCCAGCCCCCCTGCCATGGGCTGGGACATCTCCTAGCTTTGTAGCTCAGTAAAGGGGGAGCAACTGCTGTTTTAACAAGCCATGGGTTTTGCATTAAGCTAACAAGATAGGCTTTGGGACCTGTTGGGCTTTCCCTGCTCTTGTCTTGATCTGCCTGAAGATTTGTTTTTTTGCACTAAATAAGCAATTATCTAATTACCAGATCTCTATCCCCTACTTTCTTTTAACTTTTCAATAGTTCTTTATAATTGCATGATGTAATGTCTATAATGATGCATATTTTGGAACTAATGGGCATTTGTAACTTTGGGTAGAATGTTATTTTGGGTAGAATGACCTATTAGACCCATTAATAAAACACAAGACAGAGAAGTATCAGAAGCATTGAAAGAACCAGCAGAGGACAATACTTGAAGCACAGAGGCTATAAATAAACTTACTGATGGCCAATTACTGGTCATCAAAGGAATGCAACCCTAGGAGCAATATACCTGGACACATAAGTAAATCTGCAGATTTCTTGAGGCCATCCCAAATGTAGGAAACAATATTTATGGTGGGGAGAGGGGGAGGGGGGTAGAAAGCGTAGGGCGTGGGGGTGAGGGAGAAAAGTTAAGTTTGAGGAAAATTATGAATACTCATATGCATTAATGATATAAAGAATTCAAGTTGATATCAATATTGGTTAATTTTCTGTTTGCTGTCTGTTCTCTATAGATGTAGTTCTAGTAGTGAGCACCAATGGTGCAGATAATTGTTAAAAAATGCAGATAGACTCAGAATACGTAATGAGGAAATGGAAAGCCTTCTTTTCAACTTACAGGAAAAAAAGAACTATGGTGAATTTTTCTATTTATCCTTCAGAAAGACTTTGAAGACGATTTTTGCTTTGCAAATAAATCTCTGCAGCTCAATATTAAAAAAGGCTTAAGTCTTCAGAAAAGAGCAAACAATTACCTCAGAGACTTAAAGGCGCCTTTGGAAGAACCAATAGTAAAGGTGTAGCTGCTATCATCCTGACCTCTTGAAAGGTCTTTTTAATAAAAGTGCCCTCCATATCTAAGCTGTGTTTGAAATCATGTTGTCATGGTTCAATCCAGCTGGCAACTAAGTGCATGTATCTGCTATCTCATTCAGCTACCCTTGAGCAGCAATTGGTCCCTTCCAGGTAACTACCCCCAGTTTATATACTGCGCATGACATGGTGTGGTACGGTGTCATGGGTTCAGCAGCAGCAGCCATTTTTCTCCTTTAAGTAGCAGCTGGTGCAGTACTGTGTTTTTGGTTCTTGGCTTGGGAACAGTGCTGAAACACCAGTGTTTATAGTTATGGCTTAGAATGTTTAGGCTGCTCTGCCAGGGAGGAGGGGAAGCCGGGAGGAAGCAGAGACAGGGCACCTGACCCAAACTGACCAAAGAGGTATTC
>JASSUY010007896.1:10226-21200 GCA_032466535.1 Forpus xanthops | reverse complement strand
CCTGCAGTGCTCAAGGCCAGGTTGGACACAGGGCTTGGAGCAAACTGCTCTATGGAAGGTGTCCCTGCCCATGGCAGTGGATGGAGCTGGAGGAGCTTTAAGGTCCTTTCCAACCCAAACCAGACTGGGATTTTTTGACTTTCCTTGGAAAATTCAAAGACTAAGAAGTTCTGCTGATAATGGTGTGCAATGGGATGATCTGTACTTATGTGGAATTAGTGTCATCTTTGGACAAGCTGAGTGCTGAATTTGCAAGGCACTGTTACGGTAACTGCATTTACCCGGAGGATATTGAAACTCAAATTGTAGGCTGGTTAAAAGCACCACATGGCTAACTGGGGGATAAAAAAAGTCAATGTAAATTAATAGTGAAATGAGCACAATGCCCAGAACATCCAACCCTGTGCAGTTCGGTGCAGATAGGCAACAAAAATAGCCCAGTGCAAACGGCATGGATTGCTTCCTTTTTCTGAGGCAGGATGACATGGCAATGCAATCTCTGTCCCTTTTACCTTTCCAGAAAGCATGTAATGGTGAATGATGAAAGGATATTTGCAGGAAGTGAAAACTATCTCTGCAGTTCAAGGCACATTCACAGTTAATACTGGCTTGGTGCAACATTCCCAGCCAAGTGCATCAAATTCACCAACCTGCTTCCAAGCCAGTGGATAACGATGCTATTTCCAACCTCAGCCTTCTTACCAGAAGTGAGCAGTGTTAGCAAGATGAAAAGATGGTCCTACTAGGGTCTAAATCTGTACAGTGTGCACTGTTGTATGCAGAAGTTAGGAGGACAAGATGTCCTCTAAGTTCTATCCCATGGGGTTCAATATGCTAGTAATTATATATGGATATTTGTCACTCTTTTGAAGAAACTTATATACCTCTTTGTATCCTCTATGCTTTCATATTAAAAAAGAAGAAAAATCCACTGCTAATGGGCACACCTCCTAACTGTGTTCTCATTATAGCTGAAATAATTGTAACGATGAGGACGCAGCAGAAAAGCCTTCAGTTGCCCAAGGAAAAACCAAGTGGTTTTGGTAGACCTGGTACACTTTGTGCTGATGTTGTCATGGGAATCACCATGCCCTTGCTGCTGTTGTCTCTCACAATAGTTAGTTAAAGTTGATGTTGTTGTAGTTGTGTAGGAATTACACCTCTTAATCATGACCAAACTTAGATACTTTGTGTACATACAAAGATACTGCGTATATATATCTATATATAAAAATCTTACTCCTATTATAATATAACTAGGATATTTATATAATATGCCTATATAATGAGCAGGACAGATTTGTAATACCCAAAAATATCCTATGTCCTGCGACCTCTCCACTTCTCTGCTTCTGCAGGCAGTTTGCTGCCATACAAATGCATGGGGGCCTGATCTTTGCTAAGACATGAACAGCTGGCTGTTATCTAAAGAAGGAATTGTACCGATACTACTTTAGTTGTGTGACACTCAAGTTGATCTGGAATTGTGAAGGACTCTCGGAACAACCATTGATGGAACAAAAACTGTACAGCATGGAAACAGATGTGTGTATCTGTGCTGTCCTTGGCCTGTGCTCAGCAGTGGTCAAACATCACATCTGCACTAACTGTAGGTGTGGGCTGGGGCTCTGGAACCATTATCCAAGAGAGCTGCTTTTTATCAGGCAAGGTTGGTTTGGGAACTCTTTGTGCAAAGTAGCAGTGATCCATCCCAATTGTTTCATAAACCAAAGTGATTTTTCCACTAGGGTTAAACCACAAAGTGGGGACAGTTGATTTATTGTAAAAGAAAAGGGATCTTAGATTTCAATATGTATGTCATAAGCCTCTTGAATAACATCAATGTGTGATCACTGAGCGTAGCTGTTTCTCTGAGTGGAATATTACTGCTTTTGTAGTGACGGAGTACAACAAAAATGGGCTGTTGATGGATGAGCATCTGAAAGCATACTCTTCCCCCAGTTCTTGTGCTGGTTTACAACAATAAACTTGTGCTGGTTTACAACGTTGACGATAACAAGCTTCTTACATGTTTTGAGTGTTGCCCCCCCAGAAGACAAAGCCTGGTTAAGCAAGTAATATATTGAGTGCCAGACAAATGGCATCATTGCATTTGCTTGTGCCAGTGCCACTCATGGGGCTTTATTTAAACTTTGCAAGCAGCTCAAGCACTGCTAAAGATAAATTCATTTGTTTATAGACTTCTTTGACAACAGCTGAAGAAAACCACATTATCATATTTGGAACATAAGGCACAAAGCCAAACAAGCACTGTAAGAGCTAAAATCTGCTGTTCTATGGCTGAGATTGGTTATGGGTCTGCTCTTTCTCCCTCCCAGGCCCATTTTTCCCTTTGAAAACTCTTTTGTACCAGTGTGCTCTTACCAAAGTAGAGTATGTTGGTTTCCTTGGTAAGCAGCATTAATGCTGCACATTACAGAGCAACAAGAGGTTAAAAAGTGGCAGCAGAGGAATGATACTGGATGTAACTTCCAGCCCCAAAGATGATGCTTGGGGCTAGAAATACAGAGCAAAGGCCTTGAGTGCATGTCCATCGATAAAAAGGAAGGAGGTAGAGCATTTTGGGATGTAAGCACAGTCAGGCTTTTTGCAGGAGTACTCCTGAGGTCACCTGGCCTCCCCAGCATAGGGAAGCAGTGGGAATGTTCACATCATTTCAGCACAAAAACAAGAGAAGGTGAAGAAGGACAGTGAGGAGGACAGAGCTCTGCTGTGGTACCTTCCGTTGTGCAGTACTGAGGTTTCAACATCCCACAGAGCTCTGGAATGAGCGCTGCTTTCAAGCAATGAAAATGCAGGGATGAAATGGATTGGCAGTAAAAACAATACTGAAATGTCACTGTGGGAATGGCCTGCCTTGCCATGTGGAATGGGCTTCCATCTCTTCCTAAGGAGCAGGTAGGAGAGGTGCAGAGTTATTACACCAGCTAGCAGCCAACTCTGCCTTGCTTCTACACCCTGCCCTCTACCCGCTTTGCCAATGGAACAAACAGGAATGCAAGACTGGGGCTGCTAAATTGCTGTAGCTGTGGTGGGGCAGATGGACCCATATCCATGTGCCAAGATAATGGTTAATGAAGTCCTGGTGAGCATGCTCTTACTGCTGGCAAATGGATGTATCCACGATCTGCTTTCACTTGAAGTAGAATGCTACCAAAAATCCGGGCTGAAACACATTCCTGTGAACAACACAACATGTGATATAGTGTTGTAATGCTGTGAAGGTTGGAAAACAAGAGCAACCGAAAAAGATCTCAATCCCCCAGCATCAAAACCTTAAAGACTCACTGGTTGTGTCTGGGTCAGTAGGAGCTCTTGGAGCATGCTTTGATCTAAAGAAAAACTGCAATGCTTCAGTGTCAAGAAGCAACTGGAAATACCAAAGAGTGAAGTGAGGGCAAAGCAGGCAAAGTTGATAGTACAGGCAGCTCTCAGGGAGTGCTTGAGTAACACTTGCAGAGGATAAAGAAGGTATTTGAGGTAATGCTTCTGAAAGCTGAATGGATTGGTTGTTAAAACACTCTGTGAAAGTTGTGATTGTACTGAAGCTTGCATGTGCGGGGCTGATCTGAAGAAAGAAATGAAAAACCCAAACAAACCCAAACCCCCCAAAATAAAACCAAACCAAAAGAACTCCCAAAATCAACCAAAACGCCACCAGAATTTCTTGGAAGGCATTTTCCGGAAGGTAGGAACTATGCTATGCTGCTCCTTCCAGTGCCAAAATAATGCCAAGAAACTGTAACCTCACGGTTACCCAAGGAAGGGCATTTTATGCTGGGGGTGGCTCAGGCAATAACCACTGCAGGTTCTGGGACAGATGAAATGTGGCTGACAGCAAGTAACTATTAGCAGTAAGTACAGCCATTGCAATTGAAACAGAGGATTCCAGGTGTCAACAAAGAAGCCAAGAATCCTTGGGATGTTCTCTTATAGTAGGACATTTTATTGTCATTTCTGCGTGCAAAGCACGGTACTTACAAATTGCAGTGCTTCTAAAGATTGAACTGAATAAACGGGATCAAATGTAAGACTTCAATTCCATTGTTTATGCCGTCTGTCTGATTTGTAGTGCTAAAATATACACTTGTTTTGTCTTCATCTCTTCAGTTCTTCTAATTTAATCATAGTTGGAGAAAGGGGTTATATCGATGGTAGCGGAGCTCAGGCAGTGGCCACTCAGGGGTAACTTCAGGATCAGGTTGACTTCAGGGATGGATAATATGGTTAGTGAGCAAAGAATGATGTCTACCAGAAACGATCTGGAAAGTCAAAGAGCTTCTGTCTTGATGGTGACATTTCTCTTCGCAGCAATGTGGCTTACATCAAGTTCACTGGGAGCAAGTTTTAGGTCTCCAAACGTTTCAAGTTGTCTTCATCTTTAGCATCATCACAAATACCGCCCGTGTAGGCTGGGAGGTTAATCCCAAAGTTAAGTGTGTTAAGGCTTTAATTCTTGTCTTGCATCTTTGTGTGAAATTTAGCTAGTGCTCTAAAAGCACTGCTTTGAAAGGTAACTTTGTCACTTTTTCATGACAAATCACTTGGACTTCTAATAATCTGTGTGTGGCATTTAGCGTGTACTCGCTTGAAGTAGACTGAAGTGGAGTTTACACTGCAATTTTACCCATAAAATACTTTGGTTGAAATTGCATGGGGAGAGTTCAGATTTTGGATTTTGATTTGTAATTACAATGAGATCAATGACTTAATGAATTCTTGAGATGGAAGGTTGATGCAAACTATGTCCCTGTAAGTTTTACTGCTTGCTCTTGCTCCTCATACAATAAGCACAGTGAGAGCTTGTCTGATATGAAAGTGTAAAGATGTAGTGGCCACCAAAGGCTGAGGATTAAAGAAACAAATTCTATGTGTAGAAAACAGGTCATTCACACTGAAGACTCCTTGCTGCTCACTCTGACTTTAACCAATCCATGCATATGGCAAAAAAACACATTGACAAGAACCCTTTGCAGACAAACTTTCATGAAGGAAAAGACAAATACTTGGTGGAAATCAAAGGTGAAGTTTCCTTTGATCACTCTCTAAATCTTTATGGCTGATGATCGCATGTTTACAGGCTAAATTGATAAAGTGTTCTGCTATAGGTATCTTCCTGTCTAAAAAGCATTTAGATGCCATCAGAGGTAAGGACCTCTGTGCGGGAGTGTTTGAATTGGAGCCCTGGCTGTTGAAAAGCCATGCTTGCCTAGTCTCATATTGGTTTAACTTCTAAAAGGATGCAGTCCTTAGTTAAACTCCAGTTTTAAGGAGGTTTTTCTTTGTTTGTAAAGCCTTACCTGTAATTGGAAAGGCAGTCAATCTTGTTTTGTGGCTTGTCACTATGATCACTCTTCATTTCAGCTAGCATCATGCCTTCAGCAGATACATTCAGTGCAGAGGAACACCACTTGCTAATGCTTATTAATACTGCAGTTTGTCTTCTGCTTGCCCTCTGTGGAGATTTCTGAAGTACAGTTATATATCGAACACCTACTCTTCATTTCTTTGAGGGTTAAGTTGTATACATATTTCCTCAGCTATTAAGAAGATCTCCCTCAATCAACTGAGCTGTAAAGGAACACGTGAATGAGTGTTGAGCTGAAGTTCCTGAGCCATGGGTGGACAAGTGTGCAGGTCAGAGTGGTTTGAAAGGCATCAGCTGTAAGGGAGGAAAAAAGGAGGATTGGTTTACTCATGAAATGATGTATGTAATAAGAATGGGAGGTTTTCAAATGGCACTTCAATATTTGTAATATCTGTGGTTGTCTCATGAACAATTACAAATTACAAACAATTAACAGTAATGGGGGGAGGAGGATGAATAATTAAACCAGGTAAAATGGTTTTGAGAGATCAGAAATCAAAGCTGTTTTAATCAGCTATGTTCTCACATTCAAGTCTTTATTCTGATGCTGACTTTAAGAGCACCCCCTGCTTAACAAAGCAAAATATTTCCTTCCCTTCCATATGGCTCTTTGGCAATATTCTCACTTAGATCATAAATTGACTTCACTGCAGAGCCTAATTGCTTAATCTCATGAGACAGTATTGGTGCTGGACTCCACATAAAGCAAATGGAAACTGCAGGGCCTTTTTAGCACATTGGTGGGTTGTTCTGGAGGCTGTAATTTCACAAAGCCCTTCCTGCTGCAGGGAAGGATAATAGCAAACTTGCCACAAAGCTTCCTTCCTCTGTGTTCCTCCTGACTGCTTTCTATTCAATGGATCATTTTCTGTCCTGCTCTGGAGTACACACCAAGGGACTCATTTTGGATAAGCCTCTCTGCGAGGAGTGTAACTGGTGGGAATGGAGCGGTAGCACGCATGTCACATACATAAGGCTTTCAGGGGTGCAAGAAGAGAAGGGGCTTCTTAACTTACCCTCCAGCTTCCCCTTCCCAAGATGGAAAGCAAATGCTTCGGACAGAAACTAAGTATTTCAGTTGCTTTGTGTTTAGACCGCTGTCACTTGGGTATCCATAGCTGCATTAACGTGGTCCTTGAAAAGATGGACTTGTGCCTCCCTCCCTTCCCCCTGGTAATACGGATGATTGTGCATGGAGGATCATGATATTTCTCCTGATAATGATATTAATGATCATGCTATTGGCTGAAAGTGCCCTGAGATAGCTGTGTCTGTGTGCTGAGGTTTATGTGTACTTAAATGTTTTTGTTAAATCCCCAGGTATGGAAGGCTGTCCCAGGCTGTGCAGGTGGTGCCATGATTGGGTCTTGATTTGCATGCTGGAGGAAGCGTGTTGCCCTGCCTCTTGCAGAGCAGCCAGATGGTATCTGTAACCTTGATGGAGAGCACGCAGCACAGGCTGGAGGGGCTGCTTTTTGTGCGAACGTGAGGCTTTTTATCCATTCCATTGCTGCAAACTGTTTTCAGACAATAAGCCCAAAGAGCACCTAGGGTACTAAAAACTGTGTCCTTGGTTTGCAAAGTGAGTGCAGAGAGGACACGTTCAACCTAACTGCTAGCCAGCCTGCAGCACAGTAGCATGTGCACCAAGAGATGGCTGGGCAATGAGATCAAGCTGTAAGGGTCTTTTACCAGTCTGTCATCAGAGATGTCTGAGAGTCTGGAATAGAAGTTTCTTGGCCAGTAAACAATCCAGGCATAGGTAGAGTAAGCTCTTTATGGAGACCTCGTGCCAGTAGCTGCACTTCCATGGTATTGATGTTAGAATGTTGTAAGCTGTCTATGGCAGACAAGTATTTTCTGCCTCTCATGGTCAGAGACCTTTCTACTTGGGTTTAACAGTTTAGCTTTAACAGACAAAAATGGCATCTACTGTGTAAGAAAGTGCCTCTTTTCAGTGTTCATGTTGAGGCTTGGTTAGAGTTGATTTTCTTGACATGGTAACTGGAAGTGTCTCTGTGTTAACACCTTTGTAAGGACTAAAGAGACTTTGATAGTGACTGTTACATGAGCAATGCCTTCTAAGAACTGGAATGGAAGGATGCTGCTTATATCTGGGGAGACCTCCATCCTGAGTATATACAAGGAGGTGCTTGAAGACTGCATGTGGTTGAGCATCTGTGGTATTATACTCATCACTTAAGATAGCTAAAAATTAAGTTACCTTTTCGATTAGAGTTAGAAAATATAGGACAAAAAGAATGTGATCAGTTATGTTCTTTGTGAAAAAGTGAGCATTGTTGGTGCGTGGTCATAGGCCTAACATCCAGTCCTTTTGGTAAACTTATCCATGGTTTCTTTTTAAGCAGTCAGTCGTATGCTGTGCTGTGATACAGAACTCTTTCTTGTTACACCTTCTTCCTCCCTAGCACAGCAGTGTTGTGTCGGTGTACCCAGGGAGCATTGCCATAAACCAGTAATTCTCTGATGTTAAGTACCCTGAGTTGGTTACAAAGGAACAGTTCCAGCAGTAGCACTGGCAATGGTCTACCCCATTGCTATGGTACGCAGTGGGGATTGGGCACCAGATGTCATTATATTTCCTTTCCCTTTTGAAAAGGTGCCTGAAAATGTTTTTTTATATAACTGATATTGGATCTTGGAGCTGGTGGATCATATGCTTACTTTGTATTAACATCATGATGCCATTTCATGTGGGAGATGATGCACATTCATGCATGATCTGCAATAAGATCCATTAGTCCAAGTACCAGCCCAAACTGAGTGCGTACATAGTTCTGATAAGAGTTTGAAGTTTTATACTGTTTAGGACTTGAATTGAAACTCTTTCACTTCTGGTGATGGGAAATGACATCTAAGCTCCTCCTGCTTTTCTGCAGTCCAAATGTGTTGATGCTGGGGTTTTTGTGGCTATGAATACACAGCAGGCATGAGGATGGAATGGTGCCCAGGGAACTGAAGCATATGAAACATGGAGTAATGAAACGGAACACTCTCAGTGCATTCATCATAACATGAAACCAGTATTTAAAAACATGGCATCAAAGAACACTTCTTTCCCTGTGTCGTGAAGTGATGAGGAGTCCTGAGATCTTAGCATGAGGCTGGTACCATGGTAACTCATGTGGAATTCTTTGGAAGGCTCTTCCCCCTTGTCTGGGCTTCTCTTGATTAAGTGGAGGTAAAGGTGTCTCCTTGCTTTGGCAGCAGAAGCACTGTAATAACACAAGACACTGATGCACTTTATTGGAAAAGAGCTGCTCACTTGTACAGACAATTGAAACCTGTACATCTAGTAAGAATGTCACGAGTAAAACACAGACTGGTGCCACTTGAAGTGCCAATTTAAATGCATTTACATGCTTCTGAGCTACAGTCCCATCAAATAGTATGGGAATGTCAGCTTTTACCGATAGCAATGTTTGGTTTCTCTTCTGTAACAGAATAAACTGTCCTGTTCCGAGTACTGAACTGGTGTAACTCTAAGCCAGTACAACTGATAGTTAGTAATTAGAGGTATAGTTCTGCATTATTCATCTACCAGTGCTAGCACAGGGGAATTCGTGATTCATATCTGGCAGGCAGTATGAAGAACATTCATCCTGACTAGAAACTGTTTATTATGATGCAGACGATACGATGTGAAATACAGATTTCTGGTACCAGAAATTGGAGAGGGCATTTTGGAGAACTGTTTTTACCAAGTATTGAGTTTTGGTTAAGAGCAAGAACAGTAAAGAGAAACAACCAACCTGATTTTAGTTCCCAGTGTTTGCTGCAGGGCATGAGAAGTGCACTCATTTTTCTCCTTGTTTCCATACAACAGAACTCGTAGGTTAGCAGATGCTTTTGGATTGCTCATCTCTGGAACACACCCCCCTCTCTTGGGAAGAGCATCCTCTGGCTTAGGGGCAATGGTTTTTCCCAACACCTTTGCTGGGCTGTGCGGTGAGGTGTGCCTTTACTAGGGGTTGGTGATGATGTTTTCACTGTCTGCATGGGAAAGACACTCCTGCAGTTTCAAGGGAAGAGCTGGAGATGGACCTAAGGCACTGCTAGCCCTCATAGAGCAAACCAGGGTGTTCCCTGCCTTGGAGGCTGTGATCCCTCCATCAGAGAATGAAGGGAACCAAACTTCAAACTTACCAGCTCTGTGAATGACTTTGATTTTACTGCAGTGCAATTTTGCTCCATCACCCATTTTACTTTCACTTAAAAGGATTTATCAGACATGGTTGTTGATGGGATAGCAGTATTAGTGTGGTGGATTTCAGACTATCTAAAATGCCTCAGGACAAGTTCTCAGTCCTCCTAGGGTGGAAAAAAGCAAAATACCTCATAAACGTTGACCCTCTGGTGGTTTTCAGACTGACTTGGTGGTGTGGGCTGTGGGAATCACTAAACTACAGACCCCATCCAAGCTGATGGAGGTGATCTTCCCTTGCAATCAGGTGTGATTCCGGTTGGTTTGTACACAGCCACTTCCCTGGGCCATCCAGACACAAGGTGCCGAGGGGCTGATAGGCTCTGTGAGCAGGATGTGCACCTGAAATTGTACCTCCTTTCACATGGGCTACAGGGTAGACATGAACGAATGATGGCTTCTATCATTGCATGTCCAAGCCAGCTTTGAATTGGTGATTTTGGCTGCTGTTTTGGGCTGGTAGGCTTGGGGAAGCCTGGGTGTACAAGAATGGCTGAGTTATCTTTATGTAGCTCCCTCTTTGTAAGAGGTACAGCTCTGCCCTTTCCCTCCCTGCAAGCTCTCTATGCCACAAGGAGTTAATGTAACAGCCAGAGGCTTCTGAAATGAGGGATGCTGCAGACAGGCATCTACTGCTGTTGAGAGAGTGCTGTATTTCTAAATGTATGCAATAAAAACCTCACAGGGATTATTGGGCCCATCAGTTCTGTGCTATTGAAGCAGCTGTGATATTAGCTGCTGTGCCTCTGCAGTACCAGAACCTGTTAACTTGTGTGTGTCCATGGGCTGGTGTTACTTGATGTCTCATGGTGTTCCCATGTGTGCTTCAGCAGCAGGCAGGGACCTTCATAAGCTGATTGCTCCCTAGTTTCCTTCTGAGTAAACTGCTGCATCAAAGCAAAACTGGGAGGATGCATGTACAGAGGGAGAGAGCTCTCAGTAAAGCGAGCAGTTTCCAGCCTCGGGCTGAATTAATCCTCCTCTGGGGTAAAGCCTTTGAGCCAGGGTATGGTTTTCTGATCAGTGAGACCAGGCTGGGAAAGTAATGGGGAGGAAAGAATTTGCCAGGAGCCACTGCAGTCATGCCAATGTGTTCTGAGGTCCTGCAGCACTGCTGCTCACAGCAGTTCTACTTTTAGTGTTAGGTTTTGGGTGGTGCTAATTACTACTATTCAGCCCCTGGTTAATTCCTATAGGCTTCAGGGCAGAAGAGATCATAGAATCCCAGCCTGGTTTGGGTTGGAAGGGACTTAAAGCTCATTTGTTTCCAACCCCTACCACACACAGGGACACCTTCCATAGAGCACAGTGCTCCAAGCCCTGTGTCCAACCTGGCCTTGAGCACTGCAGACACAGGGCA
>JASSUY010007893.1:0-23994 GCA_032466535.1 Forpus xanthops | reverse complement strand
CTTATCTCAACCTGTGGGAGTTGCATTCTTTGGATTCTCCTTCCCATTTCCCCGGGACTGGGGAAGAAAAAGGGGGGAGTGTGCAGAACTGTTTGAGGGGGGCCTCAAACCACGACATTAAGTAATTAGCCTGAGATATTTAGCACAATGAATTATACTGTAGGAGCAGCTGAATATAAAAATAAATATAATAATATGCATAAAATGCTTATTACTTGCAGCATTATATTTTATTTTTAAAAGGCTGTGTTTAAGAAGACTATCCAAAATGACAGGGAGAATATGAAATAATTTCTTTCCTCTGTTGTTCATTCATTTGGGTTTTTTTGAAAAAGAAATCTTTTGTCATTTACAAGATGACAGACTAGTTTTATGATAACTTTGATGTGACATAAAGCAGCATATCTATAATCTAGCACGACACAGACATTTTTAATACATACGTTGTATGTTCAGCTAATCTATCAAACTCAATGAATGATCGATTATATTTTCTTATAGGGAGCCTGCAGTTCTGCAGTTAAGGAACAAGAGATGTAGTCAAAATTGTCTAATGTTTGTGCATTACTCTGACATCAGCCAGGTCAAGGGACTTTATCTGAATGGAGAAAGGCATTGCAAAAAAAAATCAGCTACAAGGTAAAGACAAACCATTTTGGAAATAACGTGTAAGTAGCTTTTTATTTATGAAGATTACAAATTATGGGGCTGAACTGGAGGACTGTTAAATTCTCTTTGCTTTGTTATAACTGGTTCCTTTAAAATATCTGTTTCTTATGACATAACATGATGGGAACATTTTAGGACTGCCAGTGATGTCTTTGCAATAAATGAATGAAGATGTGATGAATCTCCCTAAGGCAAATGAAGACTGCTTTCCCATCACCTTGGGATGGGCACTTACTAGAGCAATGTCATTTAAAGCAAAAGCAGGGAAAAACATCTGGAAAGTGAAAAGACTTGATTCTAGTCTGACTATACCAATCAGGATAAAATAATTGACTTGTGATTGACAAAGAGTAAAGATAAAGGATAACATATTTGGCAGAAATCTACTATATTGGGATCCACACTGCTTCTTATTTTTAAAGTTTAGACTAAGAACAATAAGAAAGTATATTAAGCTACCAGAATTTCGCACTGCCATTTGCTCATCCTATGCCCACAGTGTCACCTTTTTAGTGAGGAAAGACATGATCTGAAGACATGATGTTCCAACTGCAGCTGTATTTTGACCCAATATCAAGAGGAAAAATCATGACCTGTCATGCGGAGTGCCTTGTGAGCTGTTCTTAGGACACCTGCCTGCAAAATGAACAGTATGAGTGAAAATGCACTGCAGATGAGGCAGTCCCCCTCCCAGGAATCCTGTTTCCAAAGCAAAAACACTAACCTCCTTTGCAAGGCATCATCACTACCATGCTGTTCAATGAAAACCATGTTACATAATTAGTCAAAACATGACAGTGACTAGATCTGAACTTGCCCAGCAAGCTATGTGGTGGTTCTTCAACTTAGGATGGTACTAAGCTTTCATTGGTTCCTAAAAAGATATCAGAAGAGTTAAGGAAACTTCCTTAGTTACTGAGGTGAACAAAGATTTGTTTTCTAAAAAATTGCTTGGGTCTTGGATAGTTCCTCTTTTATAGAAAACTTGTGTAATCTGTATATGATTCAAAGTAGTAATGAATTTATTAATTTATTCAAACAATTTTTACTTCAAAGTTATCAATATAATAAAAAAAAAACAACAAAAAAACCAAAAAACCAACCTTAAGACATACCCTGAGGTTTTCAAAGAAGTCTTTAATACGAGTTCCAATCTTTATCCTTTTAAAGATTGACTTCTTCATGGAAGTTGGTGTAGGGTTGCAGCAATCCCAGAAGCTTTAGAAAGACAACTCTGAAGCTAAATTCTAGTCCTTTTTCTCTCCATTACTCTACAAGTTCCAGTTAAAGCTGGCTGAGCATGCATTTCAAGGCAGAGTATAGCATATGGGTTTCAAATTTCACAAGGTTTATAATGCAAAATATTTTCTCTTTTTCTCTGGACAAGGAAGAACAAGTAATACAATACAATACCTGTGCTAGCCCCAGAGGTCTAAGTGCTTTGCACTCTTCCATAAAGAACTTCTCTGAGTGATACTGACAATGACACTGTTAGGATACCAAAAGAACTATTTCCAGCTGCCTTTCCTGGGCCATAAAGATGGAGCTGCTCTGTTATAATTTTTGTGGAGAGAATAAGAAATAGCAGTGACATATTTGTGAGGATGCCACATAATCCTTAAAATGAAGATACATCTTCACTGCTTTCTCCAGTACCTTTATCTTCCATAGACACAAAATAGTATCTCTGGAAATAATACCAAAAGAGTTTACTTACCAAAGTCTAACACCTTGGTCTAACTAGTAAGTAAAAAATAAGGCATAATAGCAAGGATATCTATGCCAGATCTTGTTTTCCACAGTGTTATTTTTTGAGTTGGATAATGCTTTAAATGCATATGCCTTTTTAGAAAGGCAAGAATACCCCTGATTTCTTGCATAGAGACTTGGCTTTGGATATTCAAGAGTTAGACCAGCCAGGAGGTCTGAAATGACTTTCAAAATACTTTTGTGATTTTAACATATTTCAGTTTGTCAGCAAAGGATTTTGTATCTTACACTGAAACTTGAGTGCTGGAGAACAAATTTATAATAATTATCTCCAAAATCTTAAAGTTATATCATCACACAAAAGCAAAAGGAAATGGGTGGTTAAGGGAACTGCAACAGCCGTTGCATTGCTTTTACTAACATCACTTTGCACTGATGAGCAGCAAACACTCAAGGCAGTCTGTTTTGCAGGATGCTATGACTCCAGGAAGGGCGGGTGCGGGTTGTACGTGCCTGCCCTGGCAGTTACAAAATTTCCAGCCAGAAACAATGAATTCTGGTTCTTTCAGACTATATCTACAGGGACAAATGAAATGTTAAGGTCCTTTCCAACCCTGTCTATTCTATGATTCTATGACCAGCATCCTGTAAATACTGTTGATTGTCTGCATTTGGGGGCTGCAGTACATGGAGGTGAGGTCAGGACAGGGAGCATAGCAGAGGGGAGAGGGATACTTACTGTGCACTGCAACATGTCCTCTTTTCCCACAATCTATTCCCTTCCTAAAGAGATTTAATCAATGAGCGCACATTGTTTTTCTTTATGAAACAATCTTTTCAAGAGACTAGATGACTCACTAATCAAACCAGCCTTCTTCTCTCCCTCCATTTTCCCAGCCATGAGAGGTAATGAAGCAGAGTTCAACACTGTTTGCAAACAAAATTACAGCACCTACCCTGTCACATTGACTGGGGTTCCTGCCTAAATTTTTTTCTTGGTTAATACCATAGTAGCAGGGGGTTGACTTTTTAACCCGCTTGAAAATGACAAAGAGAGATAGTAGTGTGTAAGTAGCTCCTGAGCTGAAGATTTGATTTATTTTCTCTGGGCTGGAATTAATTCTTCTGTTTATTCACATTTACTGTTGAACTGAAACTCTGAAACTTAATGATCCTAAATTGATTCAGATTGAATCAAGACATTAATATTGTGAGTAGAAGACCAGCAGAAGAATTGTAGGAGCTGAACCTTCACTTGACTGGTCCATGTATATCAGATAATGAATACAGGAAAACTTCTCAGGGAAAATTCTGAGAGTGGTGTGGTTTGTTTTCTTTTTCCATCCCCATGTTGTATATTAAAGAAATTGCACTATGAAGAAGGTGATCCAATATATAATGTTTTTTTTTCAAAAGCCTCGGATTGTGGCAGCCCCGTCAGATTCAACCTGAAAAATAATATTTAAAAAAAAAAGCAGTATTCATGTGGGAAATTTTTCTTCATTACAGTGCAAAAGGTTGGAATACTATTAAAACACTACTCCCAGTGTAGCCCTTTTGATATGCTATTTTGAATCTACCACACTGATTTTTTGCATCTCTTCTGTAATAGTTACAAACATAGCTTCAAACAAGTATTAAACCAAGACTGTAAGGAACTTATTTGGCTTATCTCTTCTCTTGCTACCTGTTGTTCAGTACCAAGGGGTCAGCTTTTCTCATAGCTGCTCACAATCATCTATTTGCTAGATTTCAAAGGAACAATACTTGGCTACCTCTTCAGCTTGGGAAAAGTGCGTAATGAACAAAGATGCTTTATTGTTCTCCTTTATATCCCTTCTTAAAACTTTGTCATGTTGGCTGCAGTGATGCAGACTGCAGTCTCCGGGGCATAGCAGATAATTTGCTTCAGCAGTTAATACAGGGTGCCTTGCCTTCAATTTTGATGAAGAGCTTTGGAAGCCTCTATTTCTATAAAGCTTATTTGAAGTGTAACTGATAATTTAGATTTCCCTCCTATACAAGCTCCTCTTGCTGCCATCAGAGAGGATCACTGGTTTAGATCTCTGGCTTTGGCATTCGTATGTAGGTTGCATAAGCTACCCTGCTTCTAAGCCTTTGGGCCGGGTTCAAAATGCTTGGAAGAAGCAGTCAGCTTAATAAAGGCTCTCAGGCTCGCTTATTTGCCAGTATAGAGGTCCCATACGTAAGCAATTATTACAAATGCAACATCAGTGATACATTCAGTTCAAGCACTGACAATGGGCTTCATCACAGTTCCTTTGGACATACAGGTTAATTCTGCTAGTTACAGTTCTGTGCCCAATTCCCAGAGATTGGAACCTCTTATTGACACAACGGCATAGTTCAATTTTATATGGTTCAACTTTTAGCTCATACTGCAGTAATTCTTACTTTTGGGTTAGGAGGAAAGATGGGGAATTTTCCTCCTCTTCCCTTGCATATTAGCTGCACTAACCTCTTTACCAAACTTACAAAGATTCTTGAACCTTCCTATATACCTTATTCTCAGGGTGGTCACCATGAGGGTCACTCAGTAGTAGTGACATTGGCCTTTAATGGCAGTAAGCCCCATTTAAGCCATTTGAAGGGTTGTCATTTAACTTAATGACTTCAATTATGGGAATTCATAATTGCTTTCATGTTAAAGAAAAAAAGGTCTCCTTGAGTTGCTTGTAATACATACATTTTAGAGACAGATATTTTCTGAGATAACACAGTGCAGTTGCTTAAATGGGTGCCTTTCTGTGAAATCATGGATTTTCATTATACTATTTACTCTAAAAGCATACCTTGGTGAGGGAAAAATGATGTGAAGATTCAATACCACCTGCTGTAAGATTAAATAAAACAGCTACCATGAAAAAAAAAATAACCTTTATTGCCAGAGCAGAACGGGTCAAACAATAAAATACCCATTGTCTCCTGTCAAAGTAAATCACACTAACAGGTTGCTATGGCACAGATATTATGAGATACTTGATAGCAATATTTTTAAGATGGAAAATCTATACTATCTAACAATAAAGGTAGCATGGTGAGAAATGTTTATCTCGGGTTATGAGTGTGCATCTAGGAGCAGGCAGGTGACATGCATTGCCTAGTATGTGGCTTTAATTTCCTGGGATAAGTTAGGCTTCCTTTATTCTCAAAGTCTCTGATAAAAACACTGCTTGATAATGTTGTCTGCTTTGATCCATAAATTTAGGAAAGACTTTTGACTAGTTCCTACAGGCCTCATGGTAGAAGGACGGTCTGCATGCCTCATTCTGGAGCTCAGCCGTCAAATGTGAAACACTGATGAGACAAGTGCAGCCCTGTCAGTTTACTTTTGTTTTCCACAGAATCAGTGCTCAGTGGTGGATAGCTCCTTCTCTCTATACCTTAACCTCTTCCTGAGACACTCTCAGATGATTTGAAGTAATCAGATCCCAAATACTCAATCACAAAAGGATCAACTTCATTCCTGATTCATGAAGCATTCTTGATCCATTTCTGTAGAGGAAGGTAAAATGTTATCCTGTTTTCTCTTAATTCACTAGCAATTTTTCCTGCAAAACCAAGTTCAGGAGGCTAAATACTTCATTGTATATGCAGTGGTGAAGGTACACGAATAGGGACAGAACAGAATCTATGACTTTCTGGATTAGTTTCAGTGACCTAGCATGTTGATTCTGTGCAATTACAATATTCATGACTGACCTTAATTCTTGCTTTGTGATACACTTCCTGTACTATGCAAACCCCACAGCCCTCTATCCCAATAAGTTGTTTTAGTCATTGACTGCGGCTCTGTTCTGTTTCTACAAACTCAGCACAATTAGAATCTGATCTGGATCTTTGAGCAATAATCTACTACAAATATTTATTAAAACCAAACCTTTAGTACAGTGCTGCCAATTGCCCAGCTGAGAACATCTTGCAAGGAAGATGGTACGTAGGGAGGAAGAAATGGCACACAGGGAGCAGATCTGATTAAATATGCTGAACCATACTGTCAGCTTTAGATGTGGAACAATCCATTCCCTTTATAGCTGCTTTTGGAAATTTAAGAGTATACCCGCAGTAAGCAGGCAGTGAGTTTGCATGTGCAGTCAGATTTGTAACTGCAAAATTACGCTGCTGAGATTTTGCTCTCTGGTTTGTTTTGTTTTGTTGTTTTATTTATTTATCTATTTATTTATTTATTTATTTTTTTTTTTTTTTGTTTTGTTTTGTTTTGTTTTCCACACCTTCCACATTTTCACAATGCATCATATTTTTCACTGCATTTCTTAAACTTCACAGAAACTTCTGAGGTCTCCCATTCTCCATTCTTCCATTCCACGCCTCTTGGAATCTGTATGTCTGAGCAGAATCAAAGTTTGCATTGCCAAAATTGAAATGGAACACTCCTGATTTCTCTCACCCAGAATTTTTTAGCTAGAGTCCATCTGCTCACCAGTGCCTATTTAGGAATGCGTAGCACCTTTTCCTTCTTCCATAACAGCCAAACTGAATAAGAGTAGGTAGAAATGTTAAAATGACACTTCTGAACTGAACTGTAACTTTTATTAAATGGGGGGGGGGGGGGGAGGCAGAGGGAAGTGATATTTCTCTGTTATAGATTCTGAGCCTGAACTGAAAAGGCAACAATTATTTGTTAAAACAATCATGGTTAAAATTTCAGTAGTGAATAGGATTTTGCCTCTGTTACCTCCAGACCAAAAAGTAGCCCTTTGTGTAAATAGCTCATATTGACCTGTAGTCTGTTGTCAGACAAAAAGGAATATTTAAAGACAAAAAATATTTTCTTACATGGATTTCAAAATTCTGCTTAAAGATGGAGGGCATGATGGGGTTCTGCTGAAGGCTAGAAAGGTGATACATTTAAAAAAATTGGTTTTCAAATGATCTTCTGAAAATTATTGCATGTGCTGTTCCCCCACAGAAAAATGTGAATAAAAAAATTTGACACTAATTATGAACTGAGACTTAAAGGCAGTAGTCAATGGGCTTGAACTGCAAATATAAACAGCTTGAACAAGGAAAATGTTATTTCCTACTACATTTTCACCAGTGCATTGTAGCACAGTATTTGAGCACTTCCCCACATGCTATAGTGAATATTTTACTCCTCTTCTCTGGAATAATATAACTGACATTACATAAAACGGCTGCTAGCCAGTTCATTTGTTGCTGCTTTCACTATGAATTACAACAGCTGCCGTCATACTCTGCTGCTTTTAAAGGCATACATATATTGTGCACTTCTGCTGCTTGTACATCTCAGAAGAGATGTAAAACCATAAGCTCCAAGCACATGAAGTCATGAAGAAACTTATGCAATGATATGTTTACATCTTTCAGTTGCTATAGTGAATGTCACAATAAAGCTTTTACTACTGTAAAAAATTTCTAAGGTACAATGAGGAAAATATAGATTTTTGCACATTACCTGAAAATTATATTTTTCAAGTTACCATAAGCTACACATCTAAAGATCAATGCATCCCAAACCAATAATTGTTTTGAAGATGGCTCTTGAAATTTAACACTGATAGAAAAGCCAGCTCCATAAACATATGGAGCACCTGTAACAACTACCAATGCTGATAGTAGATTTTGGGTACATACCACCACATCAAATAAGACTGTTTATTTAGTTAGCTACCCTTGCAATTTTATCTTGAAAATTACACCTGATAAATCTGTGTGGTTTGTCTGTAGGCAACATAAAATTGAGGTTGAAGGAAAAAAAATTGCTGCATCCAGTGATTCCTTCCATCAAATAATTGTTTTCGGCATATCCTCATGTAGTGATATATTCTCTATAAGGAACCTATGTCTGGAATTTGAATTTGAAAGCACCTAGAAAAAGGCCTCAGATTTTAAAGAAGAATGCAGAGAGCTATTAGTAAAGATAATTAATCTTACCACCAAAGTGCTTGTTTTCAATACTGAGAACTGTGATATTAAGCATCTGTTCATAGCTAGGAAGTTCCATTTGTATAATTGATTTCTACACCTGAAGTATTCACCCTAATCTGCTGTTATAGACAGTCTATATATAGATATGGATTCAACACTGGGGAGAGAGTTCACACAGTAATGGGTGTGAGAAATGGATGTACTCATTTACCTCCACTGGTTGGAAAAGGAAGCCAGCTTGGCTATCTCAAACGATGTTATCTGCATCTCAAGATGGCAAAATTACGGAGGTCATCCCCATCCACAATAAAATAGCCTTTTTACATATAGAATAGTCTTATTTACCAGATTTTTTGTCTAGAAGCTAGCCTTTTCTTTGAGAGATGAATAGCAATAAGTCTACTTAGCGCATGCCAAAATTTGCTCTGGTTTAACAGTTGTAGTTCTCCAGATATCATTTATCCACTGACTCACCAGGTACATTTGTACAGCCATGCATCATCTTTTTCCTTCATTTGGAGTTTTTTCTTATACCTAAAAAAAGAGACCAAGAAAGTGGAAAAATCTCTTTTTGTTTCAGTGAACATCAGACAGAAACATCAAGGCACTCTGAGAAAAGGCAAATACATTCCTTATTGAACAACACAGGCCTTACTGTCCCTGCATTATGTAAAGTGACAGAATTGTTTGTTCTGAACTTCTCTTTTATTCTATTGTAACCATTCTTTTTATGTGATCTTCTGTATCAAATGCCAGATGACAATACACTGGCATGCTTAACATTAATGACTAACAGATAAATAATGGAAGTCAAATAATTTGCAGTCTTTGATTAAAATTATGTTTACACTTGAATAGGATGTTTTACATAAGTTAGACCTTCTGAAAGTGTTTATTTGCTATTCTTCTGGCAGGCAGGACATAGTTCAGGTAATTCACATGCCTCTTGGGCATAAGATTCAATGAGTGGCTAGTGGGATTTTTTTCTATATATATTGACATATTATCATAGTGACATTATTGAAAGGCTTGGAAAAAAGCTCTTAAGTATTAATATAGGTGTCACATTTGACTGCTATTGTAGTAGCTACTGAGACTCAAACCCATCTTAGTGTGTTGGGTCAGAGTTGGAAATGTGTTATTTTGGGCTTCATTCCTAAAGATTTTTGTATATTGGAAAGTTCTGACTCCTTGCCTTGAATTGTGGCACCTCAAACTGTACCCTTGAATCATGAGCTGACTAGTAGACTACATTTACAGAAAAATCTGTCTGAACTTTCCACTATATGAAGTTTTTCAATCCCTAATATCTCAAAGCCATGGCAAAAATCTACACTACTGAACAGAAATTCCCGTTGCCTTGGAAATATAGGGAATACTGTTGAAGCAGAAAATATGTCTGATGGTATCAAAGAAAGGGCTAGTGCCTGTTAAAGAACTTGGAGTAATAAGGTTATTTAACATGTATACCACATGTTCATTTACAGGTGAGGTATGTCAAGATTATTATTATTGCTAACCCTGTTTTCCAGAAAAGAATATTAATCCTGCAAAGCTAAGAGTCTTAAAGTGACGCTTCACAGTACATGCAAGTCACTTCACTCACAAACTAAGACTGCATGTGGACAAGTTATGCTCTGAAACACCAACTATAATGAGATATATGAATAAATTAAAAAAGTAGGTAGATTTAAATATCAGTATTTACAAGATGATGCAAGGATTCTTGAGTTTGCATGTGTACCACTGTCTTGTCTTTGGCCATTAACAGTTATGTTTTTTCTCCTCCCCAGTACTTTGTTGAGTTCTCCATTTTGGCTTTAGTCTAAGAATAAAGCTGATAACACACTGAAGTTTTAGTTGTTGCTAGGTAGCATTTATCCTGATCAAGGACTTTTTCAGTCTCATGCTCTGCCAGTGAGGAAAGGCACAAGAAGCTGGGATGAAGCAGAGACAGGACACCTGACCCAAATTAGCCAAAGGGGTATTCCATAACACAGCATGTCATGCCTAAGATACAACATGGGGTGTGGTACCTGGAAGGGCAGATCAGTTGTGCTAGGCTGGGCATTAGTCAGCAGGTGGTGAACAATTATATTATGCATCACTTGTGTTTATTATTTCCTTTTCCTTTTCCCCTTTTAGTTTTATATTCTCTCCCCTTGTTATTTCCCTCTTATAATTATGATTATTGGCGGTACTAGTAATAGGTTTGTATTATACCTTAGTTACTGCACTGTTCTTACCTCAACCCATGAGATTTATATTCTTTTGATTCTCCTCCCCTTCCCACCTGAAGTGGAGGGGAAATAGGGAGAGTGAGCAAACAGCTGCATGATGCTCAGTTACTGGCTGAACTTAAACCACAACAATCCTTTTTGGCACCCAACATGGGGCTTGAAGGGTTGAGATAATGATAGATCTGACTTAGGTGTATCAAGATGAATTTGCTATAAGCATTGTTCAAACGAATCAACATCTGTGGGTTAAGATAAGAACTGTTCAATCATTTAAGTATAACATATTTTATACCTACCACATACCACCTGTATTATATATATTAAATAACTGTTACAGCTGAAAGCAGGACACCTACTAATAGTAGTAGTGGTGGTGCTGTTTAACTGTAACTAAAATAGAAACAGGAGGAAAATTGGAAAATAGGAACCCGAGGAGACAATATCTGCTCAGGTGCTGGCTCTTTGCTTCAAGTGCCAAGGAAATGTACATCAATGTCCTCCCTGAGTGGGAGTTTCAGCAACTGAAAATAATTGTTATCAATCCCAAAGTTCATGCCTCTTAATTCAGCCTTGACTTAGGGGAATTTTGGGAAATCAGTGTTTTCCAAAGGTACAGAGGTTCTAGCAGCCGTTACATCAGAAAATAAATCTGATGTTTTAAAAAACACCAGACTCTTTCATACCTACAAGATCAAGAGGCCAAAAACAAAAAACGAAAGCAGAAAGGTTTTGAAACATTTTTGTTCTACTAAATCAAATAACTTAGTGGCTAGTGCACACCACAGAGCTACTTTCTAGCAGGTCAGCCCTTAACCTCTACAGATGCATGGGTTATTCTTTCCAAGGCACAGAACACTGAATGCCTTTGTTGAATTTCAAAAAGTTCAAATCCCGATTTTATTTACCTAACTTACACATGTGTCAGTAGTGTTGACATTTAACATAGAGATGATAAAGTAATTGGCAACTGTGTGCTTAAAAATGGGTGTAGCACATAACAAACACATTTCATTTAGAGCTAGCTATTTGTGAAATAATTCAAGAGAAGCATTGCCATTTGATTAATACAGTTCAAAAATATTCAGCCAATGCAGTAGTTAAAAGTTCTGTGAATTTACAGCACTGACAATCTGGTCCACAATTTCTGCTGTGAGAAGTTAACCTTTGAAATGAATATGAAAATATTGCTATTTTTTACTGACAATAATTTTCAGATCTTTCTGGTTTTTAATACTCAGCATTTGGAACATTGGACCCAAATTTTTCGTAAGGCATTTCTTGAAGTAACCTATTCTCCCTTCGATTAACTGGGTGTTGGAAAACTGTGGAAAATTACATTTTGTTTTTCTCAATAGCTAACAGATTTTTATTCACATATTATTCATGTTAACTTTCAATTCCTTATCTTCATGGAATGAGCTGTCACTCACATTTTAAAATGACATTGTACAATAGACTCATTGTCTCCTTAGGTGAACTGGTCTATTTCTTACACTTCTTGGAGCATTATAAGAATACAGCCCCTTTCTTGTCACTACATGCTATTTAATCTTCACAAAACTCTAGCTCCCTGTTTTCTCTTACAAAGAAAATTCATTACTTTCTTTCCATAAAAGACTGTTGCTCTACCTCAGGGACATTATAAGTGAATTTATACTTAAGATTAGATCTGAAGAGGTTATGGATATGTATCCAGTTAAAAGATCATCAGACAATTTCAATTCTCTAGTAGAATCATAGAATAGTTAAGGTTGGAAAGGGCCCCAAATTCATCTATTTCCAACCCCCCAACCAGGGCCCAGCTTGTGGTCACCTGTTTTTTTAAATTACTACTTTCCTTTTGTGAATGCTATATATTATTCATGCAGTAAATACCTGCAAGATGAAATATAGTAGCTGCTTATACTGTTTATACAATCCGCCTCCTCTTTTTGGGCTACTCTAATATACTTGCAAGAAGGAAACGTGTGATTGATGCTTCCAGAATTTGTTCTCTAAGGAACAAATTTTGATACAGACACTATACCAATATCATTATATTTATAATAACAAATATATTCCACTTTGCATTCACATGGTGCAGACTCACTACTTATTAAAAAAGGTTATCAGTTACGTATCTATAAATTATAAATAAATACATAAACTCTATATAAAGCTATAAATCTTTAACAAAATATATAAATTAATCATTATATATATATGATAACATAAACAAAAGGAAAAGTAATGGGAACCAGGATAAAAGGAGGTCAAACAAAGAAGGAGTGCTGAAAACTTCACTTTATTCGTTCACAGATTTACCATCAGAAGTTATCCTCCCTTCTCCAAAAAAAAAAACAAAACATTTAGAGAACATGCAGAAATTTCTCTCAGGTGCAGTTCTTTGAAAAAAGCGGTCATTTCCTCTAGGCATTATAGTTATCTGTTAGTTGTGCAGCCAGTGAGGGACAAGGTCAAAGGAAAGGCTGCCTTTCTCATCATCAGTCCTACTAGCAACCTGAATTAGTGCTCAGGCAGTGCTGCCTAGTCCTGTCCAGACCAAACATCCAGGTACAAGAGCTCTCCTGGGGTAAGCTAACAAAAAATTGGAGAAATACTGCATTTCTAAAAGATTTTTACATCAGCATGGGAGATGTCACATATATCATCAAACATACAAACAAAATGTTTATTTGATCCAATCTATAGAAGAATATTGGAAAGATATCTACATAGTCAAACTATATCTCATGAATCATATTGATTTTCAGTTATTCACAGGCAGAATGCATCGTTTTTAATTTGGAATACTTGGGACATTTGGGACCCTTATCTATAACAACAGCTAAAGTATTTTGATATTTGAAATTTTAGACTTATGTACCCATATCCATTTGTGATTCTAGCCCTGCATCTATATCTATATGAATCCTGCCACCATGACACCAGATCTTAGCAGATATCTACTGATCTGAATTAATTTGGGTAAAAACATTGGAAGCAAACAAATAGCTGGTGTTTATCAGGAGTTTGGAGAAGAGCAGCAGAAATAGCAAAATACATATACCATAAATAGCTAAAAATATAAAATAGAGACAGGCTGATAAACATGCTGCACCTAAAAAGCTTCAGATTTTGATTCTCGAGTTGACAGTACCAGGTGTATTTCTTTTTCAGCCTTGTTCAAAAGACATGGAGATGTGGAGACAATAGATAAGGTGTTAGGATTGGTTGAATACAAATTAAATCACCTGTAGTCAACAAGATGTTCAGGTATAGAATCTTCACTGAATCAATATTGCTGTTAAACATAATACAAATACCTGGTGTGCCTATCGTTGCTTTGAGATGTGTAACTAATCCCATTTGCTCCAAAAGATGTGTTTTTAAGGTTTTGTAATTCTACCAGCTTTCATGGGACTGTGCACCTGCTTAAAATTAAGCACATGCTTTTGTGCTTTGCTGGATTTGAGCTTCGGATTTAGCAAAAGCTTAAAGACTGACAATAATAATAACAATAAAAGTGCTATAATTAAGACAGTGACACTAAGATGGTTACCGCTGTGGCTACACTGAGCAATGTATACTGTAACATACAGCATAATAACACTAATTACACACTTCACCAGTTTTTATTGTAATGTATGCCATCGTGTAACTTAATTTCCATCTTGAGCATATTAACCCAAGATACATTTGCAGTGTTTACTACCTGGGTTGTTTTAACAGAGATGAGGATTATGTGTTTAATGTGCATGTATAATAAAAATAACATTTGTATTACTTATATGGAACCAAGAGTTATAAGAAAACCTTGCATCATCTAACCACAGGACTTTAGACTTATTAAAACACCCTGCTTTGAGACTCTAGCCAAACAAAATTTTTTTGCTTTTCAACCCTGCAGCCCTGAATTCTTAAAATATTGCTTTTCTTGTCAGATCCCTTCAGGCAAGTGCTCATTATGTTCAAAGTCTAATCAATGTATATAATTGCAAAGTAAAGAAATCTGAGCTACAGTGTTGACAAATTAAACCAAATTTCATATACTGTAACTAAGTAAGTATTCGAGTGTTTCAGCAATTTATACTATGTGGGGCACCCAAGCAACTTGGCTGTATTTAAGAGAATATCATTGCTGTAGCCCCTTTTTCCATCTGTGGACTTTATAACTCAGCTGTTTTAATTTGCTTAGGGCTGAGCAAAGGTGGTATACAAGCTTTTCAGCCAGATGCTCTAATTCTCACTCCCTTACACATTCAAAATTAAAATGCTGAGAGCTGGGCTGCTTTTGAACAGTTTTCACTTTTAGAACAGGAATGGGTGCTTTTTGCCAGTTTGGGAGGTGTCATTCATACCCATCAAACGAAAAAGGGTACTCATTTTTCACACTAGTGTTGTGCACCTCAGCAGTCCTACTTAGTAGATGGTACAAAAATTAGGGTGGTAAAGCATGTAAACCAAGCTCTTTCTTAGTAACAATCATCATACTTGACTTTCCAGCTGTTTTACTCACTGTCAGCTACAAAAAAAAATACTTGTCCATATATTTTTGTCAGTGTCCTCTGCTTCCACTTTCCCAAGCTGTTAATTTCTTTATTTCATAAGAATCTGGCTATGTGTTTGTATCAAGTATTTACAGACTTCCTTTTGTTCTCAAGCCTTTTCTCATTTGTGCAATCAGCAACAGGGCATTTTCACATGTGTAACCTGATGAATAGAAATTTTTATTTTGCTTGGGATTGGTGATCAACGATTTTCTCTCTCCTCACTCATTTGGGAGACTATTTTTTCCCCTAAACTTAACAAGTAACATAATTTTTAATTTTTGACACAGACAATTTAAGGCCAAAAGTGACCATTAGGCCTTCTAGTTTTATCTCTACACGAATTTAAAGATTATATATTTTAGTTTTCAAGAATCTCACTGAAAAGGCAAGATCTGTATCTCTTTTGACTCCATTTCAGAGTGTTTCTGGGAGCTATGAAGAATCACATTATTGAGAGTTTTCTGTTTATTTACTTTTGCAAACGTTCTGATTGGCTCATTATAACTAATGGAGTAGTTCCCATAAACACATTTGCATGCAGCTAATGTGTAACGTCATCTGGAACTAATGTTCTTGTAGAGACAGCTTACTTGATAATAAATCACTTTCACCTATACTTAGGCTTAGAAGGGTGATTTTTTTTTTTTCACATATAAACAAAAAAGTCAATTTCAAAACCATTTACCACTTTTCCTATTTCTTTCACATCTATATTAGGGCTCAGTTTGCCACTTTTATCCATGTTGAGATCTGACTATAGCAGTAATGCACTTGACATCACTGAACTTGCATGACAGAGAGAAAAATCTTTACTTGGTTATTTCACATTTGAATCCATGCAATCATTTACATTAATTGAAGAAACAGACTATCTCCACTATTGTAAAAAATATACAACTATTTAAGTATGTTTAACCTTAAATATGAGATGAATTAATGCTGTTATGACTAATCATGTTCATAAAGGGAGGTGGTAGATTATATATTCATGTATATTTTAAAATTTTAAAGCATTATTTTTATTTGGTATTTCTGCTACTAAGTTTAATGATAATTTCCCACTTTATCTTCCCTTTCTTCCTCTTTCCCATAAAGTTGGTAACAACTTGGCTGGCTGCATTTATTCCAAGATTTTTAAGGAAGTACCTTTTTTAATTCCCATTTTCCCTTCATGGCAACATCTTAATATTTTTCCATAAAAATAGGTCTTTCCATGTGTGCGATGTATGACCCCAGAGCTGACTGATCTAGCTGTGAAGCTGAGAACAATGTGTTCTCTGTGAAGCAGAACTAATTAGCACAGATATAAAATTGCACTGAGGATTTCGGGACTCAAACAGACAGCTTTGTATACTGCTGCCCTATGCCATGAAGTTATTAATGTTCAGAGAGTCTCTAATATGCTGTAGAACCCCACCAGGTAAGCACATGTGTTCTGCTGAATTTGGGATAGTAACACATAAAGTTTGCAAAAATCTTTTCATGCTTTGATATTCATCTCACTGTTAGCCTGGTAGGGAAGAAATAATGCTAGGGCTACAGGCAGCTGATTACGTCTCTGACTTTGTCCTTGAGGTTAAACTAGCTGAACAGAAGGATCAAGATTATTTGGAAGTGACATGTTGGAGAAAAGGAGAATAGAAAGTTAAAAAGACGGTCAAGAAATGGAAAAAGGAAAAATCAGTTTTGAGAAGCTTATGCTTTGGTTGTGCCCCAGGCCTGGGCAGCCCCGCTCTTCATCACTGGAGGACACTAAAGCAAGCCTGCACCACACAAGTCAAATATGCTTCAGTGGCCACAGCTAGGGCATGGGAATCTTTTTTCTGGATGGCTGGAAAATACTGGCCTCACGGAATTGCCTTCTCATATAGAAAAAGTACATAAGGCCCAGTAGTGTTGATGCAGGTTGACAAGGTGGTAATACGTGTAAAGTGACAGCAGATTTGATTCTTAAATTTTCAGACGCTACGGATGATGTAAACTGGGCGTAGGGGTGTCTGAAGTTTCAAATGCACCTCTCTTCCTTTTTTCTCTCATCTATCTGACATTTTATTCATTTTGATGTCTTATTTTCCCTGTGTAGACCAATTTCTTAGTCTTTCTTCATGGTCTCCTGCATTCTAGCCTAGTTTCTCCTCTGGAATTAAATAATCATATTTCCTTTTTTTGCTAAGGGTAAAGGCTTGTTCTCTGAGGCTGCAATCTTGTAATTAAAGAAAGCTTACAATCCTAGTGTCAATCACACTGCTCAGAAAGTGGATAGCGATGACCTCAGTTATATTCCATTATATAGCACCTTTCAGACAATGATCAGGAAAGTATTACTTTCAGGACATGAAATCTGACTCAACCTGTAACTAAGGTTTAAAAGATGCTCAGACTTCGGCTCCTGACCTATTCTTTTCTGCTCTTTACAAGATAATAACCACACATGAAGAACGTATGAAAGACTTGATTTTCTATTTTTGCTCAAAATATTCTATGTTAAAAATGACCTTGTTCAGAGCCTCATTTCATCATTTCTTTCTTGGATTTGCTTGCTCACAATGAATAGAATTTTTATCCAATTGAAGTGATTAAAAAAAAATAAAATTGTTTGACTTTATTCATAGCTTAGAAAAGCATAATAACAGAATTCATGGTAAAGTCTTATCCACATTTTTAATTATATTTTATTGTGCAGTAGTTCCAGGTGACTGCCAGCAGAATGGGGACCACAGTGCAGTATGTAATGTGGCCAAAATTCATTCCACTTGCTGGACTCATAAAATAACATTGTACTTATAAGACATTCTCATGGTTTAAGCCATAAATCACGCAGCCCGCTTACTCACTCCTCCCTCTTTCTTCCCCTTACACTGAGGTGAGGGGGAATGGGGAGAAAAACAGAAAGAATGTAACTCCCACGGATTGAGATAAGAACAGTCCAGTAGCTAAGGTATAACACAAATCACTACTGCAACCACCAGTAATAATAATAAACAGAGAAATACAAGGGAAGCGGATACAACTGCTCACCACCCGACAACCAACCTGTGAACTGAAATCTTCTGGGTTCCTACCCCTAGGTTTTCCATCCTGGGCATGATTTACTGTGGCATGGAATACCTCTTTGGTCAGTTTGGGTCAGGTGTTCTGTTTCTGCTTCCTCTCAGCTTCCCCTCCACCCTGGCAAAGCATGAGACTCAGAAAGTCCTTGGTCAGACCAAAACATTCTAAGCCATAGCTATAAACATCGATGTTATCAGCGTTGTTCCCAGCCTAAAAGTTGAAAACACAGCACTGCACCAGTTCCTACGAAGGCAAAAAATGACTGCTGCTGCTGAATCCAGGACAGTACCCACCCCTTATTCCATGCCATTCACATCATGCTCAGATCCCATATTTTTATTATACCATCACATATACATACATACACACACACGCAGAAAGGGAGAGAGATCATCCCTCAGTGCATGGAGCAATCCCTACAAAGCTGCTGAGTCCATTCAGTCCGCTACGTTAAGCTCCATCTCCTGTAACAGACCTTCAGAGCAGTGGAGGCCATGTACTGTGTTAGACCCTTGCCTGCTAAAGCTTTATTGCAGAACTCATCTAGTTTTATTCAAGTTCATTCTTTGTTGGGATGACGGTCAGAGGGCCAGTCACTGATGACTTGAAGACATCTAGTTGGTGGGCTATAAAAGAAGGCTACAAAAGAATTCCACAGCAGGCAACAGCATACAATTGAGTTAATTGGCTGTTAACCCCTAAAATCAAATCCCCTTGAGGTACACATTGGAATTCCCCACTTCCTGCATTACCCACCAAGTATATCCGGGTCCCAGAGCAGTAGCAATCCCATGAGTGGCTTTGCCTTTACATGAAGCAAATTTTTTATATACACCACAAGAACTTTGTCTGTCTCCACTGTATGTAGAAGTTCTGACTGGGCTGGACCAGCCCTGTTGGCAGATCCTCTGGTGTTGACCAGCCAAGTGGCCTTTGGTAAATGTGTATCACAGTGTTTGAAAGTCCCACCACCCATTGCTCTCAATGCAGTTTTTAACAACCCATTGTATCATTTGATTTTCCCAGAGGCTGGTGCATGGTAGGGGATGTGATATACCAATTAAATGCCATGATCTTTGGCCCAAGTGTCTACCAGGGTGTTCTGGAAATGAGTACCATTGTCTGAATCAATTCTCTCTGAGGTGCTGTGTTGCCACAAAATCTGTTTCTCAAGGCCCAGGATAGAGTTCTGGGCAGCAGCGTGGGGCACAGCATATGTTTCCAGCCATCCAGTGGTTGCTTCCACCATGGTAAGCACATGGTGCTTGCCTTGGAGGGTTGGTGGGAGTGTGGTGTAGTAGATTTGCCAGGCCTCCCCATATTTTTACTTTAGACATCATTCTCCATACCTAAGAGGCTTTAACAGTTTAGCTTGCTTAATTGCAGCACTTTTTTCAAAAGTCATGAATAACCTGGGCAGTAGTGTCTATTGTTAAGTCTACCCTTGGTTACGAGCCCATCTGTATGTTGTTGATGGCCTGAAGTGTCATGGACTCATCAGGCCAAAAATAATGCACCCTTATGTAGCAAATCTAAGTCTATCTGAGCCACTTCAATTTTAGCAGCTTTATCCTCTTGTTGGTTGTTCTGGTTTTCCTCAGTGGCTCAATTCTTGGGTACATAAGCATCTACGTGGCATACCTAGACCACCAGGTTTTGCACCTGGACAGACATATCTCGCCACAGTTCAGCAGCCCAGATGGGTTTACCTCTGCATTGCCAGTTGCTCTGCTTCCATTGCTGCAACCGTCCCCACAGGGCATTTGCCGCCATCCATGAGTCAGTATAGAGATAAAGTACTGGCCACTTTTCTTGTTCAGCAATATCCAAGGCCAGCTGGATGGCTTTCACCTTGGCAAACTAACTTGATTCACCCTCTCCTTCAGCAGTTTCTGCAACTTCTTGTCTAGGATTCCATGCAGCTGCCTTCTATCTAGGATGCTTTCCCACAATGCAACAGGACCCATCAGTAAACAAGGCATATTGCTTTTCACTTTCTGAAAGTTCATTATATGGTGGAACCTCTTCAGCAGACATCACCTCCTTCTCCTCTGGTGGCATTCAAAAATCTTTGCCCTCTGGCCAGTCCATGATGACTTCTAGAATTCCTGGATGACTGGGATTTCCTATTTGAGCTCGTTGTGCAATCAGTGTAGCCCACTCACTCCATGTAGCATCAGTTGCCTGATGTGTAGAGGAGACCCTACCTTTGAACATCCAGCCCAGTAAGGGTAACGGGTGCTAGGAGGAGCTGTGCCTCAGTGCCAGTTACTTCCAAAGCAGCTCGAACCCCTTCATAGGCTACCAGTATCTCTTTTTTCAGTTGAGGTGTAGCTGACCTCAGATCCTCTGCATCCCTGACTCCAAAAGCTGAGGGGTCTTCCTTGAGTCTCCCTTGGAGCTTTCTGCCAGAGGCTCCAGGTAGGGCCAATCTCCTTGGCTACGGTGCAGAGCATATTTTTAACATCTGGCCCAGTCCGAACTGGTACGAGTGCTACTGCATGAACTGTCTCTCATTTAATTTGCTTAAAGGTTTGCTGTTGCTCAGGGCGTCCTTTAAAATCATTCTTCTTCCTGATTACATGAGAGAGAGGGCTTAAAATTAACAATAAGTTGGGATGCGCATCCTCCAGAGCCCCACAACACCCAAGAAAGCTTGTGCTTCTTTCTTATTAGTTGGTGGCGACATTGCTGTTATCTTGATCATATCTGTGGGGATATGGTGACGTCTGTCTTGCCATTTTATTCACAAAAATTGAATCTCCTGTGCAGGTTCTTTGACCTTACTCCATTTTATTGCATAACTGGCTTTCAGCAGGTTTTGGATTATTTTTTCCCCTTTCTCAAAGACTTCTTCCGCACTATTGTCCCACACAATAATGTCATCAATGTATTGCAGGTGTTCTGGAGTTTGCCCCTGTTCCAGTGCAGTCTGGATCAGTCCATGGCAGATGGTAGGGTTATGTTTCCACTCCTGGGGCAGCTGGTTCCAAGTGTACTCGACGCCTCTCCAAGTAAAAGCGAACTGTAGCCTGCACTCTGCTGCCAGAGGAATTGAGAAATATGCATTGGCAATATCAGTTGTGGCATACCACTTGGCTGCCTTTGATTCCAGTTCATATTGAAATTCTAGCATGTCCAGTACAGGAGCACTCAAGGATGGTGTAACTTCGTGCAGGCCACGATAGTCTACTGTTAGTCTCCACTCTCTGTTAGACTTTCCCACTGGCCATATGGGGCTATTAAAGGGTGAGTGGGTCCTACTGATCACTCCATGGCTCTCCAATCTATGGATCAGCTTATGGATGGAAATCAAGGAGTCTCGGTTGGTGTGATATTGCCACCAGTGCACTGTTGTGGTTGTGATTGGCACCTGTTTTTCAACCTTCAGCAACCCCACAACAGAAGGACCTTCTGAGAGACCAGGTAAGGTGGACAGCTGCTCAATTTCCTCTGTCTCCAAAGCAGCAATACCAAAAGCCAATCGGTACCCTTTTGGGTCTTTGAAATACCCTCTCCTGAGATAATCTATGCCAAGGATGCATGGAGCATTTGGACCAGTCACAATGGGGTGTTTTTGCCATTCCCTCCCAGTCAGTGCTGTTCCCAGACCGAAAGTTGAAAACACACCATTGCACCAGCTCCTATGAAGGCGAAAAATGACTGCTGCTGCTGAACACAGGACAATTGTGCACCGGTATCTACTAGAGCCTTATACTTCTGTGGAACTGATGTGCCAGCCTATTTCATCCACACAGTCCAGTAAATCCAATTGTCCCCTACCTTCACCTGGCTGGAGGCAGAGCCCCTCTAATTGTCATCACATTGGTCAGTTGCATCTTGTTGACAGCAATTATTCCTTATCACAGGAGCTGAAGTAAAATCAGCTCCTCCACTCCATCTGGGAACCTGCTAACCAGAGACTGAAACTGCAGCCTTCATGGAGTGATCAGCCTAGACTTTTGTTCTCCTATTCAATTCTTACACCTGTTTCTCCAAAACTGAAGTAGGGTTTCCATCCCACTCTGTCATATCTTCTCCATAGTCCTGCGGGTAAAACCATGGGGTGGCCTGTGGCGCATACCTTCTGTATCTTCTCCCTCGAACAGTAGGATGTCTTTTGTTAATAGCTGAGATGTGTGTTGGTAAATGTGAGGAGCTGGATAGATCTTCTCTCAATCGTTTGAGGTCCTGGGACATTTTTTCCACACCTGAGATGATGGAAGGGGTGAGATTGTTTTAAAATTTTTTGAGTTTGCATATCATTTCCTCCAATGTTGGTGGTATTATGTCATTCCACGTTACTATTGCCAATGAATAGGCACATGATGGGGGTGCATTCTATGTAAATTTCCGCCACAGCTCAGTTGAGGTCTGAGATCGGGGGGTCTCTTCTTCTTCTTCTTCGTCATGTGAGGATGACTCCTGGTCAGATGCTTTCCCAGGTGGTGAGTACATTGTTTCTTCATCTTGCTTTATCTTTCTTGCTTCTTTTTTGCTTTTCCTCTTGCGTATAAGGGCAACCAGTATTGGTATGAGTTGGTCCTCTGGTTTAGCTGTAGTGATTATCACTGTGGTTTGTGTAGCTGTTGTACTTGTCACTGGGGTTTGAGTAGTGGCTGCACTCACTGGTGGTGGTGGTGTAGCTGCTGTACTTGGAGCTGGAGTAGCTGTGCTGCCCATTACTGTTGAAGTTTGAGTAGCTACTATACTTATCCCTGGGAGTGGTATAGCTACTGTGCTTGGAGCTGCAGTAACTACGCTATTCATTACTCCGCCCTCAAATACAGAAACATCTTTTTTACTTTTGAAGGTGCTGGATGGTGTTGAACAGGGCTCTGTAAGCATAGGTCAAGCCCCAGCATGCTGCCATGATTTGTCCATCTCTGGTGTAACCACAATGACAACTCACCTTCTTTTAACTGTTTTACTAATTTTTCCAGATTTTGCACTTATTCAGTGGTTAAGTTCTAAAGCACTGGATGGGCCCACTGGCCTAAATACTTGCCCATACTATCCCACACACCCTCCCATTCATGACTGTCCAGCCTCAGGGAAAATCTCTTGGTCCTCCTGTATCATCGCCTAACCCCTGACAAGACCCAAACCCGACTCTGCTTAACTCTCGAGACCAGACAAAATGTTCGTGGGTGAAACATACTCTGTATGTGTGTCAACATGGTGATCCCGAGTGCCAACATGGTGATCCCCATCAAAATCATCAGTCAGGTCTCAAGGGTACTTAAAGGCCATTCAAAGCCTTCAGAACTCTCAAATAATGCTGTAAATACTGGGGGGGAGGGTGTGGGGGTTGTGGGGGGTGTGTGCTGGGAGCATAGGAAAAACTCTCCTTCATGGGTTGACCACTCGAGGAGGGGAGAAAAGATGTGTAGTTGCTCAGCACTTCTATTATATACCTCCCAAAGTATAGAGTTGGTGACTACACTGGGAACAAAAGCCGGGTCAGTTTCATGATCACGGAGTCCATTGTATTAAAAGTCATTGCAATAAAGTACAGTGTAACAAGAATTTTAACCCAAAACACATATCTGAAAAATGTTAAGATAACATATACCATCTGCATGCTGAACCTGTGAGATCCAGAGCAACAACTTTGAGAGCCAATAAATCACTACTGTTACCACTAGTAATAATAATGAAATACACCACTCAATGACTGACCAGTGAATTGAAATCTTCCTGGTTCCTACCCCCAGGTTTTCCATTCTGGGCATGGTATACTGTGGCATGGAATATTTCTTTGGTTAGTTTGGGTCAGGTGTTCTGTTTCTGCTTCCTCCCGGCTTCCCCTCCTCCCTGGCAGAGCATGAGACTCAGAAAGTCCTTGGTCAGACCAAAAC
>JASSUY010007891.1:12335-23001 GCA_032466535.1 Forpus xanthops | reverse complement strand
GGGACTGGGGAAGAAAGAGTGGGGGGGGGGGTGCACAGAACTGTTTGAGGGGGCCTCAAACCACGACAACATGTCTTTCATAAAGACAATTTAGTATTTTATGGAAGTGTATATTCACACATTACTTCTCCAAATAGGGGTGTAATAAAAGGCATAGAGAAAACTGGAACACTCAAGGGGTAGAATCTATCAAACTGTTAGTCTAGATCAAAGTCTAGGACTGAAATTAAACTGAAAAAACATGTTCTAATAATACATACTATGAAAATGTGTGATCTTAAAAACAGATCAATGGGGATCTTAACAAAAAAGCAAAACAACTACTCATTAAATGAAGAGCCTCACTGCAGTGCATTTGGGATTAGAAGAAAGTCCAAATTTAGTGCCCCTACATATCAAATATAACTTGCAGAATTTCAGTCTCAGCCTTATAGACACATTCTTCTAATATCACATAATTCTACCTATTCACATGGTGAAACAAGTCTGATGCACAAATATATCGAGATTTTCTATTTACCTTTACAGCAAAGGAATAAAAATCAAAACCATTTATTTTTATTTTTGAAATAAAATTATCTCACAGTCCTATGCCTCCTGCAGTTAAATCCCATCAGAAGTATGAACTGGTGAACAGTTCAGGTATTTCAGATCTACTCAACACTAGCTGAGTCATGACAAAGATTAAGCATCCTTCCTATAACTGTTCCATAGAAGTAGTATTTCATATAAAGTTTGAAAGTGTCAGCAAATTGAAGAAAGCACAACAATGCCTAGAACCCAAGAAGATTTACTATAAAGTTAGTTTTTGCTTAATATGCTCATCATGTTTAAGAATTTCCTATATAACAAAAAACAAGCTTGCCTAAGAAAACCAGTACTTCTGGCAGTCTAAAGTTTACATTAATCTGCCAACATAATATGTCAAAGCACAGCATTTTCTAATCTGAAACACTGCTTTCAACAAAGAATTACTGCAATCTGCACTTATACCAGGAATGTGTATAAGCATTCTGCAGAAATCTGTTTGTCACATTGTCAATGAAAATGTAAGAAATGAGAGGAAAGTTACTATGGGGGACAATTTTTTTATATAAACCACGGTTCTAGTCCTCTCAGAATTTTGAGGCTACTTAGGAATTTAAATATTATAGAAACATTTTATATCTTTAAAAAATGAATAAGAAATATTTTGCTTGGGTTTTTGCTGTTATATGTGCTGCTACTTTTTTTTATTTGTTTGTTTTGCTTTTAAATCTGATTTCTGACCAAATAGTTATCAAGAGTTTCCCAGTAAAATTCTAGATCAAAATATAGTCCTATTTCTGTAGGGGGACACAAAAAACAATCAGATGGTAATGAACAAACAAAAAAAGAAAATAAACAAATAAACCCCACAAGAAAACCAAACAGAACAAAATCCCACACAATCTAACCACACAACTAGGACAACTAAGAGAGAGAAAAGGAAAGAGAATTACCTTTTCTCTCAGGCTATTATTTGAGTATTAGAAAAGCATTATTTTTTTATTTTACCAATCTTGGTAAAATTGTTGATTGTTGACTTCCAACAGAAAACAATTAATACATTTAACTCCAGTGTTTTATAACAAACCAACAAGATTTTTGCAACAAAATTGCAGATCATTATGAAACAGTCACAGTTCTGTAAGGGTTTTCTAGGGAAGATTGACTTTATCACCTCTATGTTCTTGAGTTCCACACACATTCTGTTACCAAACACCACGCTGTTTTAATTAATTTCTGAAAAAAAATGAAGATTCAGCCTCTTGACAGTAGGGACAAAAATAGCAAACATATGGACAACTGCTGAGATTAGTTTTATCTAAAAAGTCAATGCATAATTTCCATATAAGGTCAACAGGCGAGTATAAAAATTAAGCCTGATACTTACCAGCTTTCAAAATGAACTCTAGAAATCAAGACACATTGATTTGGATTTGCTTGGGTTTCTTCCTGGCTGAATAGTTTTGGCCAGGTAAGTGTCATCATGATGACAGTTCAAAAGAGTAAATTACAAGTCTTTTATATGTTAACTGATTGAGGTTGTTAAAGGAAAAGCACAATGAATTCTTATAGCCCATACTAGCAATAATGCAAGAAAGGGAGGGAAACCCACACCAGCTGGCTGATTAGCATAATGCATATAAGTAGATATTTGTCTATATATATATATAATTATATATGAATAATTAATATCTTATAAATATATAAAATATATATAAATATATATATATATAAATTTTTATATACATATCTCATTAGTATTTTAAGTGTTCTTCCAAAACCACTTTCTGTGCTCTGGTCCACACATAGAAGCCTTATAGCAAAGTTTGGAGCTTTCCTTAAATGTGCACAGCTGAAGAAAAATAATTAAAGTAGTGAAGACAGAACCAGACAGTAATAATAAATACATTTCTTTCATGTACGCCTTTTAAAGCAGTTCAAGATTTTTTCCTAGTTTTCTAGGGATGAAATATTAAGCTTGTTCAGAGACTCCATAACCCCGTAATTCCTCTTAGCAGAAGTACCACCCACAGGCTGTTACAGTTGAGAAGAGCTACAAAGCTTCTATAAAGTATGTTTTTAACAGTATGCTATAAAAAATTGACAACAAATACATTTGAATGTATTGGTCACAGCAGAGGAATCTTATTTTTTTAGTCTGGATATTAAAACTGTGAGGAAACGTTTATGTGCTTAGCCATATAATGAATTAATGAAATATATGTGTAATTATATATATTTTATCAGATATATAGCTTTCTATTTAGTCATAGAATAGCTTTCCTGTTATTTTGCTGATTGAGTATTCAGAGTATTGATAAGTAACACAGAATTTAATACCTTAAAAGTCACTCTTAGGAAGTAAAAGTCATCATGTTTTTCATGCTTTTGTAAGAGCAAAATGAGTACTTAGAAAAAGAATTCCTTATTTGGTATTCTAATTTACATCATATATAACTCAAGAAAGCAAATACCAAGTTGTAGTTTTATCACTCTGTAAGCAAGTAACACCGTGAGACAGAAGAGTGCATGTAACTTGACAAATTTACTGCGTTTACAGGAACTGCTCTTGAATGACACTTTACACAGGCTTGTAGCCCAGGAGGTTACTGAAACCCAGTGAATTTCCACATTAATTCAGGGTATAAAACAGAATGTATCTTGATGGCAGAATCAGCAATTCGGATCAGTTGCATCTACTCTTTACTTCCCTTATGGTGTAAAAGTTTCTTAAAAGGACTGTGATGGATTTAATAAAAACTATACATAGTTGATATGCTATACCTGTTGTAATCTTCCCCACACCACAATATTCAATACTAGCACAAACTAGATGATCTTGAGATCCTTTCCAACTCTAACCATTCTATCCCCTGTTGAAAGAGTTTAATGTTCACAGCCTATTTACAACAGTAGCCTTAATCACAGTTTACAACCCCATCCATTGTAAGCCATTACATTCCAAAGGTCCATTCTTAATAGAATTATACACTTTCTAATGGGACAGACCAATCAATGTATGCTTTTAGTATGCATGCAGATATTTTTCTTAAAAGAAGAATATATCAAAATAAACAAGAACATGCAAAAAAAGTCAACAGGTACAGTGACACCTTTCGAATACCCATCTTCTTGCATTTTTCAGCCATCTTGATTCCTCCCCATACCTTGCTCAGAGTAATGAAAAAACACAGCTAAAAAAAGAAGGGTTTCTGTATAAACGTGGCTATATTGCAAGTCTCCCACAAGAAAGGAAAACTCAAAATAAGTTTACTGTTCTTCAAAAACAGATTACCTGTGCAATACTAGGATATGTAACATGAAATGTCTATATCAGTAGTATGGGACAATTTTTCCTCCTCCTCTTCCCTCCATGATATTACAGCAACTATAGCCCTTTGTTATAAATCTCAGATGAACTGAAACTGTCCTCTGCCGACTTTTAAACCTGCACAGATTACTAAATACTTTCAGTACATCTGGAGAATCTAAACAAGTTATTTTGAGTAATTAGCACTGCAAAAGCCAGCTTCTCAAACCTCTTTAGCTCATCAAACACAGAAAATTAGCTAAAAAACTTAGGTGACAGAGGCTAGAAAATAAAAGTGTTTTCAGTTTAAAATAGAATCCTCTTCAGCTAAGATTTTTTTTTTTGTGTTAGCTTTCTAGATTCTACTGAAATTCCAGTCTGCCAAGATCCAGAACTCAGTAATGCCAACTTGTTACTCTAAATTGCATCTTTTCACTGAATTATAGCAAGAGCAGAAGTGGCACTACGATTCTAATACTCCCGGTTACCAAACAGATCTGTCCAGACTCCAGAACAACTGAGTTTGTATCAAGTTTTTGTTTAAAGTACCTGTTGCAAAGATCGAAAGAACCAGCTCTAAAAAGTTTCACCAACCCCTCACCTTCTCCCCTCTAATTTTAAGTTGGCTTCTCCCACCACTATTACAACCCTTTTATCCCTCTTATACCAGATCCATTTCAGTAATGTAGTACTACTGATCTCAGTATATTACACTCAGAATGCTGTTTCAGTATTTTGCAGAGTTGGGGTCTAAATTACCCAGACAGAAATTGTCCTGTATGACAGGATAGGACACTACACATCATATTTATTCCTTCCTCTGCCAACTCCAAAGTAATAAGATCAGAACCCAGAGCAGATGATTCTGTATGCACACAGACCAGCATTCACACTACCTTCTTCATTCCCCTTTGTTCATCAATACAGACACATATGTGCACATCATCATATATGTAGCACATACAAAAAAAGCTTTTTCTGCCAAAATGTTATTCCCTATTGCAAAGAACTAATCAGTTCATTTAAATGATTGCTGCAGAGTGAAGTCACTAGGAAAAAAAAAAAAAAAAACAAAAACAAAACCAAACTAAAACGAAACAAAAAAAAAAAACCAAACCAGGAACAACATTAACTACATGAGCAATGTGCCAAGAAATGTTTGTAACCACAAGTACTGTCCTTTTTTCTCAAAGGAAACATTTCTCTCATTTAGTCTAAAGGCAACCCGCATGCTACAAAAAATGTAAACCTTAAGATTCAAGAAGGGGCCAAAAGAAGTGAAGAGGTGATTGAAGCTTAAAAAACAATTAATGCATCTGATTCAGCCACATTTTAGAAGCCCATAAAAATAATTGTTTTCTAATACATTAGCATTCAGTGATGACATTATTTCAATGTTCTGGTATTAAAAAGCATTAATAACCATTCTTATTAGAAATTCAAGTATGGAATCTACAGCAATTGCTCAAATAAACTTAAAAATGTTTCTAAAATATTCTCAAATCAAATTAGAACACAAGTATTCCCAGGATTAAAGTTATAGGTGAGCTGCATTACTGTGTCATATCCGTACAGCCCTGAAAAATCCCTTTCTCGATGCTTGAGCAGTATAAGTTGGAAAAAAAAGATTAGTGAACAACATAGGTAAAAATTACCTTGCGTTGACCTTTAGAAATTAAGAGGTTTTGTGCAGTTTTCAAAAAAGACAGGATGACTGAAGTGGGGAACTTACAGAATGAATTAGCACCCTTGATCTGATTTCAGGCAAAATCCCCATATCCAACACTAGGAACTCCGTTGACAGACAAGCAACTAATTTATTCTCACATGACTATATTTGTTCTGTATTTTATTCCACTCAGAAGAGATGGTTTGTTACATCACTGAGAAACTCCAATGAATCTACTTTTTCAAAGAATGCTAGAGGAAAAAACCTCCACAATGTGAGATGGCATAATATTGTGCTTTTTAAGGGAAATCTGTCTCCCATTCATTTGCAAGGCAAGAGCTCCTATCACTCAGAGAGAAGTATAGCAGGTAAATTCCTACTGTCACACATACTTCTCTTGGAAAAGGGCTTAGAGTACAGACTGACCTGGGAAAACTTAAGGCCAATAGACATGACTCCAAGGCATTTTCCTTACAGCCATCACATGCAGGTGTTTCACTTGTTAGCCTTCTGTGAAAAAGACTGTCATTAGTGATTTTTGTTGAGCTGTCATCCTGATGCTTACTTTTGTATGCCCTCTATTTATTCCACCAAGCTCTACCTCAACAACCCTGAAGGCTTTGGATCTGTACCTAATCCCTGACTACACATGGATCAGCAAGAACTTTATTTTAGCAAGAACAGCTGTCACTGACTCATTAAATTTAAGACCTTGTGATTTCTCCCCACACACACACACACATTTCACAGGATTTAAACAGATAAAAAAAGGAAAAAAAAAAAACAAATAGCCTTGCCTATGTGTTTAGCAACGAAAAAAAGACAGATTAGTCATCATTCTGATAAATATAAAATTAATTAGAGCAGAAGTTAATGAGTTCAAGGTGGAGAGAACCTTAAATTCATACAGTGCATAAAGAAAGTGAAAGAAAGCTTGTCAATGTTGAAATCAATACATTTGTATAAAGTTTTATGTTACTTGTCTTTTAGCTTTGTCATGGTTTAAGCCGTAAATCACACAGCCTGCTCACTCACTCCCTCCGCTTTCTTCCCCCCTACTCTGGGGGGGGGGGAGGAAATGGGGACAAGAATCAAAGAATGTAAATCCCATGGGTTGAGATAAGAACAGTCCAGCAACTAAGGTATAACACAAATCACTACTGCTACCACTAATAGTAATAATCACCAGGAAAATACAAGGGAAGAAGATACAACTCACCACATGATGACCCAGCCGTGAACTGAACTCTTCTGGGTTCCTGCTGCCAAGTTTTTCCATTCTGGGCATGACATACTGTGGTATGGAATACCTCTTTGGTCAGTTTGGTCAGGTGTCCTGTCTCTGCTTCCTCCCGGCTTCCCCTCCTCCCTGGAAGAGCATGAGACTCAGAAAGTCCTTGTCAGACCAAAACATTCTAAGCTGTAACTAAAAACATCAGTGTTATCAGTGCTGTACCCAGGCCAAAAGTTGAAAACACAGCACTGCACCAGCTACTACGAAGGAGGAAAATGACTGCTGCTGCTGAACCCATGGCAGGCTTTAATACCATTAATTCAGACAGCATATATAATTTTATTGAAATGATTTTGTCATTTAGGTAATACATTCAAATGATTACTTGCTGTGAAGCTTAAAATTATCAAAGCCTAGGGAACATTTACAAAAGATTTATAATTATCTTTTTCGTTAAGAAAAAATGTTTTAGCGAAAGCTAACGTCTTTTAACAAATTTGTGAACAGCCAAATTCAAGGAAGCAATTTGGTTTGACTATCATAAACTCTACGTGCCACAATCTACCTGACAGTTCTTTCCTTCTCCTCTTCCTTTTTTAACTTTTAAATGCAGGAAACTTTGACAGAGGTACACACTAAAAGAGTCATGATCTAGTCCAAACACCGAAGAATTGCTAGTATATCCCTAGTTTTTATATTAGGCCAAAACCAGTAATACTACTTAGTCACTTTTAAACACAGTTTTGTACTAAACCTATAGGTATTTCAGGTACATTGAAATCAAGCCACTTGATTTTTTCACTGTTAATTCAATGAACAGCTTCAATGTATTTTTTCTTCCATTTTCTTCCAACACAGATTGAAGAAATGTGAAAGCTTTTGCAATTTAAAAGCATTCAGTTAGTTCAAAGAGGACAGACCAGAGGTGAAACTTTTTTTAATGACTGAAGTTCCACCCACAACTGTGAGTCTTTAAAATGTCATTAATTTGGAAAAATCTACCACTAGTTTTATTAAAAAGTCAATCACCTGAGTAAAAGTCAGTGATTTAGTTTCTAATTTTAGAAGTCCCTCCAGGTAAGCATCAACTAAATCACAGCACTTCATACTGAAGCATGACTTCAGTAGATATTTGATGATACTGCAGAGAATGTTGTGAGTTACTAGACGGAGCAAACTTTTACTTTGCTTATAATTTCAGTAAACATTAACATTCCTTGTTTATACTGGAACTTTCTCTATACATCTGGACAAGAGAGGGATTATGCTTTATAGCACTGGTCAGTGTCTACATGCCTTAACATCCAGGTTGCATTTAATTAATTAAAGTAATAGAAATAAGTTTTAAATGAGATAATTCTAACATAGGTAACTATCAGAAAGCAGCTGCCATGATGACACTCTTTAAATTGTTTGACCAATTACTAGACTATTCCACAGAGAAAAACATTTAAGGGAGAAGGACTGAAAATTGTACATATGTGAATTTTGCACATCTTACACAAAAATGCAAGTCCTTTCTTTTTATTTAACCAGCATAGGGGGCTGAGAACAGTTCAGCCTACTTGCATCTGGCTGGTTTGGATATATTGAGAATAATGAACATACTGAAATCAATTGATTTCTCTTTTGTATTGTTCTAAATTTTTTGAACACTCAGGTAGGTCATATCCTATTGCATTAACAAACAGAAAATAGCTGCCATGTACCTATTTTGCGCTTCAATCACTATCTTCAACTAAAGAGATACATACAAGTAATGGAAAAGAAATAAAAGCATACAAACCCTCAAGCTATTTAGTTCTTGTTTTCCATAAAAAGTAATGTGTATAATTTCAACTGTTATTCAAATATTATCACCTGCACACCTCACAGCAATGATGTCAATGTAGTTGTGAATTAACTCATTCTTAGTCAGAATGGCTTTCCAAGGAATACTTGAAACTACTAAAAGGGGGACAGTTTTAAAAATTTGGGTTTCACTGTCATCACATGCAATGAGAAATTGTATTCATGCTATTTTAAGTATATGCCTATTGTGTGGCTACTTCTGAGTACTATTTATACCAGCTACAGCTGAACTAAAAACCCAGTAAAAATAACTTATATGGAGATTTTCCAGGGTGAAAAATGTAAGATCCCTTTTCCTCTGTAAATTACAAATACTTTAGTCTCACCTTTAGCTGTGCTTTCCATCTTCACAGAAATAAGTTAGTCAGAGTAGCAGCTGGTTAGCAACAGGGCCAAACCTTCAACAGCCAAGTACTTTTATGGGTTATATAGCTCATCTCTACTCAGGTATGCAAAAAAAAACCCAAAAATCCTCCGCCCAGCTCACTGAGAAATAGTCACTCCCCATAGTGTTTATAGAAGAACAGGATATATAAGAAGGTTCATTTGTTGGTCCCTCAAGCAGTACAAACTGCCAAAATGTTGACTGCAGGGATTCATTCAGCAGCACATTCACAATTGTACTAAATATACTACTAAATATCATGCACTGCAAGTGTAACAACTCTTCACTGCTTCTATCTATGTGGGGTTTTCTTCGATTTTACACTGCTTTTTTCCTTGTAGTTTCATGCTTTGATGAGTGCATGCTTCCCTATAAAAAAAAAATGAAACCACTGACAAATCCAGATGCCAGGTTTTTCTTGATATGTTAGAGTAAATACTGGTTTCCATGGCACCAGTATGTGCTGGGAGCTCTGTCTTGTTTTAAATACTCCAGGTATTTTATATATCATCTTCTGTGTCAAGGAAAGATTTCTACTAATATTTGACAGTCATAAGAAAAATACAGTCATAACCAATGATAATCAAAGTATTAAAATAAGCCATGATCTTGAGTTATTTTTAATTGAAATAATTTTGATAGTTCTTGTTTAAATAATGTCTCTATTTTAATTGAACTAATGCTCAAAATAACTTAAGGAGTGGAGAAAAAGATATAGTCCCTCCTGAGGAGACTGGAAAGATTATTTTTCTTTAAATACATGTTAAGTGACATCATCACAGTGAAGAGCATAATTCCAGAACTATTCTGGGAATACTGACATACCTCCAGTAAATAATGCCACGATTCTAACCTTGAGTGGAACACTGAAAATTAGTAAGCATGTATGCATTAAGGAATGAGAAAAGAGCTTCACAGACTCAATATTAATTCACCAGTTTTTTTCCTAAGTATATTATTTTATCAAATGCAGTTTAGAACATCTCTTTTTACTGACAGTTATCCACTAAAAAAAAAAAATAAAAAAAATTGCTGTAGTTGTTGAAGCAAACTCAGTAACAGAGCTTATAACTTTTGTGCTTGCCATTCTTTTTCTTTCTTCCCTAATGCTTCCCTGCTTTAACATTTCTGGTAATAGGAAAATACAGTTTTTTAGTTAATTAGACACAATCAATCAATGATGCATTGAACTGCAACATAAACAGATTTACCTTGCATGCAGGGAGTACTGTAACAATCATGTCATTCAAATTCTTCATTTCAAATTTCATCACAAATCCAGTATGCTGTAAAGATGAAAGATGTGCACAAAATTAATATTTTATGTGGGATTAAAGGAAATTACAGTTACATCTCTGTATGCACACCATAAAGATACATCAAAAGCTACCAAATTCAGCAAAGGTATAAATCTAATTCCTAGTGAAAGAAAAACTCTCCCTCAAGAAAATAACTAAATTATCTTGTCTCCTTCAGTGATCCCCAATGCTAGAAAACATCAGCTAGGAAACTACAAATGAGCAACAGACAAAAATAAAAGTAAACCCAAAAAGGTTGCAAAAAAAACATAGTATTACAATTCTTTTAACTGGAGGGGACTGGAGCACCTCCGCTATGAAGATAGGATGAGAGAGTTGGGGCTGTTCAGCCTGGAGAAGAGAAGGCTGCGTGGAGACCTCATAGCAGCCT
>JASSUY010007891.1:0-10492 GCA_032466535.1 Forpus xanthops | reverse complement strand
TTCTCCTTCCCATTTCCCTGGGACTGGGGAAGAAAGGGAGGGGGGGGGTGCACAGAACTGTTTGAGGGGCCTCAAACTATGACACCCAAACTGACCAAACTGACCAAAGAGGTATTCCATACCACAGTATGTCATGCCCAGGATGGAAAAATTGCATGGCAGGAACCTGGAAGAGTTTGGTTCACAGTTGGTCGTTGAGTGGTGAGCAGTTGTATCCTCTTCCCTTGTATTTCCCTGGTCATTATTATTATTGGTGGTAGCAGTAGTGATCTGTGTTATACCTCTAGTTACTGGACTGTTCATATCTCAACCCATGAGAGTTACATTCTTTCAATTCGTTTCCTCATTCCCCCCCCCCCCCCCGAGTAGGGGGGAAGAAAGCGGAGGGAGTGAGTGAGCAGGCTGCATGATTTACAGATTAAACTGCAACAAGTCATTGCATGGAGAATGGTTGAGAGAAGTTTTGGGTGGTTGTTCTACAGGCAGAAATTGAGGTTCAATAGGTAGTAACTGAAGAGTATTCTACAAATGAAGGAGCCCATGTAGAACATTTTTGCAGTCCCAGAAGTTTGGCAAATTACCCAGAATAGCTATATCTGAACTAGTAGTGAAGTAAGAAAACTGGAAATATGTTGCCCAAAAAGACAGAATAAATATTATTGACAAATAATGCAGCAGAGTAGAGAAAACTTGAAGCATATCCCATAATAGAGCAACCAAGAACTGATGCTCGAGACCTACACTGATGGCAGATGCTCTATTCAGCATCCTGGCTCTGCCTACAGAGCTAAGACCCCATGTGCTGCACCTTGGCTCCTGGCTCCTTCCCTGCAGGAAGCATTCCTTCTCCTGTTGAATCAGATACTGCAGGAGGCTGGTGAAGAACCAGCTGCATCAAGGTAAAACTAGTTTCTCAGACAAGTCAGGTACTCAATCAGACAATGTAGACTTCAATTTTGTAGATATAGTAGAGTTCAAAATTACCAAAATTATCTTAAAGTAGTGTTAAAACATAACTGAACATACATGACTGCATTTCTTCCTCCTCAAAAGAATATGCTTGAAAAAATTGTCGCTTTTTTTCCAATAATTATTTCCATAACAAGATTTTTCATTTAGAAGGGCTTATTTCTGGGAAAATAAAAAAAGAAGAAGCTACTTTTAGAGGATATCTTACCTGGATTTTTGCTTAGAGAGCCCCTGAATATTTCTCTTTTTCTTTTTAAGCTTTTTGTAAAAGAAAGAGCATTACAGTATCAATATAAGTTAAAAAAAAAAGGCAAAAAACTAAATGAAACAAAAAAATAAACACCGAAACTTTAACCTTTTACTTATTTTAATTAGATATATAATAATCGGAACACTACTGAAATATGCTAATTTTTTTCTGCATGAAACCAATTGTTTTCAACCATATTATATAAGCACATTCATTTTCATTTACTTAACCTTTTTTCAAAAACCTTCTCTTCTTTACACTTGTAATCATATATACTAGTTCTGCCACTTATTACCTAAAATATCTATGTATTAAGTATCAAGTACAGTTATCAAATTCTGCTCCTTAATGTTAAGATGTTGGAGCGCTATTAAGTGGTGCATTCAGCTGAAATGGCAGCTGACCTCTACACTGATGCTGCTGAATTACATACAACCTGCTTAGTCTCCTATACAATAAAACACACTCTTCAGTTTGCACGACAACACTTACTTTTCCTTCTGATGGGATCAATAGATTACACAACAGCTTGATTTTTCCCTATTTGGTCTTTAACTAAAAAACCCTAAACATTAATTTTTACTTAACATGGATATAGCATCTTTCAGAAATTCTTACCTAAAAGGAACAGGACTCAGACTCTTGATTTGCAGAACATTAATTGAACAGTAGGGTTTAAAAATCTTCAAATGGCAACAGACAAAAATGTGAGATAACAGACTCCCAGAAGGGGACAGGACAGTTAACTTCCAAAGGGAGACCTAAATTCATGTTTGTCTTATTTGCTTCAGAACAGAAATTGAGTTCTGCCACTTTGCTGCTGAGTGCTAATGGGCTATAAGGTATTCTGTATGCCCTGTTTATTTTGTAAAGTGTTTTATTACTAAGTAAATGTAAGAAAGAGACTGGGTTTTTGCCCCTCACACAGGTGTCCTAAAAAAATGGTTCTAAAGTAATTTGCTCTGTTGCAATGAATATTCATTTAAGTAAAACAGTTTCTGCAGTAGAGACAGAAAACCACACTAATATTCCTTATATCCAATGAAAAAATATTATGGAAGTGTAAAAATCTTGGTTCGATCTTATTTTCCACTAAAACAGAATGAAGATTAGAAACCATCTCTCCTAAATGTTAAATATTGGAACTGGTAGATAAAACAATTTAAAAATCACCAAAGGCCAGATGTTTCCAAACAGAGAATGACCACAGAGTTTTCTCTACCTTGGCAACAATATTTCCACAAAGATTTGAAACTCTAACTCTCTAACTGAGCATCTCCCTGAAAGTCTTTGGAAATATTTTCTGTGTCTGCAATAAGATCTGCCTGACAGAGGGCTTTACCAAGTGCAGTCCTTATCTTTTTATGCCTCTTTCCATTGTCCTTGTCTTCTGACTTGCTCAAAATGCCTTTGTTTTTTTCAACTTTTTTTCCTGGGGGACACTGGTTATTTCTTGATTACACAAGCCTGCTGCCATATCAACTGATGTCAAAAACAATGTCTCATTCAAGTATACCATTGTTACAAGCAGGAGGCATATTTACATGAACTTCCCTCACAAAAAAACCCAGTGAGCTCAAGAAAACATTATAACAACTCTCAAACAAATAGAAAATACCATCAAGTAGGTAAACTTCAGATTATTTATAAGCTCACAGTAACTGTTTCTTTCACTGTGGCTTATGAAAATGTATGCAGAAATATGTCCAAAAAGAATGCAAAGCAACTTGCCTCAGTAAATCAAAAAGAATTTAATAGAGGTTACTATACAAGTTTATTTAAAATTTGAGGTGTTCACTGGCGAAAATGAAGGAAAAAAAAAAAAAAAACCCAAAACATAACTGAAAATTTATACTTAGGAAATTATTTCCACTGTACATAAAAATATCTCTGGAAATAAATCCCCAGAAGTATTTGTGGCTTTGTTTATCCTAGTATTCATGGTTATTTGAAAGATTCTTCCCTACAGCACAGTAGGAAAGTGAGACTGTTTTTAAGTGATGTGGAACTTCTTGCATTCAAGTTTGAATTAAAGCCTTTTTGTTAACATCATTAAGAAAGGGCACAAGTTTGGGGGGATTGGAGATTGAAAAAGAATTAATAGAAATTGTTCAATCTTAAAAACATTATTATAGATATTAAAACATGTTATTAAATATCACAAGAACATAACTTACTTGGCATCACACTTGAGAAGCCTGAAAAAAATTCAGCTCCTGAGATAGAGCAGATTAACAAGTGGTGTTTTTTACTCAAAAAAGAAGTTCACAGAAACTACCAGTATTTCTTCATAGACCTCCACTACTTTTGTCCCTTACTAGAAACAAACATAAACAAAAAGAAAAAAAAAAAAAGCAAATACCAAAAGTCTTGAAAATAATTCTATATCTTTGAAAAGAATGGAGTTGACACACAGGAGTCTTTTTAGCCATAGGAAATATATCCTCTGATTATAAGCATCTTCCTGATTATAAGCATCTTCCTGACATTTCTGCAAGTCTCAATGTTACCTGTCAGGAAAACTACAGGGGAAAAGATAGTTCAGTCTTCACACATTTTGTCAGTTGCCCTTTTTCTTGTGAAAACAAGTAACTGTCAACCTGTGTCAACTGTAATGCTAGTTCTTGCAATCCGGACACCAAGCCTGTAGTAACAGGACTAGGACAATTTGAAATAAGCATCCAGCAATCCTTTAACAGTAATAGGCAAGATCCTGTCTTTTACAGAGCAAAGAATTATAAACTCAGTTAAGTCCATAATATTTAGGAAGCATAATACAATTAGGAAACAGTATCACCTTAGAAATTAAATTAAATATAAATAATTGTGAGTCAGAACTGTCTATACTGCTCTGACTGTTCAAGATCCTTTAAGAAGAAATTAATTCAGTTTTATCTTCTCTTATACCTTCACTGGAAGTTATGCACTGCAACTTGATGATGAGCAAAGTCTGAATTGTAATACCTCTTTAGATATAATATGTGACACAATTACAGGCAAAGAGTGTAATGGGAAGAGGTAGGAAGATGAAATTTAGTGCATTTGGGCTCAGATTAAAGCTACATGGCTCTACATTGTTTTAGAATCAATAGAATTGTGAGCACCTCCACATATATTGATTATTTTTAGAGCATTTAAAACTTGATAGAGTGAATAAAAAAAAAAGAAAAAAAAACAACTTTTGAGAGAAAGTATAGAGAAATGTTTTGAAGGAAGTTGTGTAGGCTGGTTAAAAAGACAAGCCATGTTTTCAAGACATATTAGTAATAAAAGCAATCATAAGCTAATTGTGAATTAGACACTTTTCCATTAAAGATGATACACATTCCATTCATTCATATTTCAGTGAGGTTAGAGGCAAAGTTCTTACCTCCCTAAATGCAGAGAGAATTCATACAGCTAATACCTCAACAAGTAACTTGAAGAATAGTTGATAAGGACGAATGAATATTTTTCATGCACATTTGTGGAAGATGGTCTATATTATTCAGATCAGTGAAATAAAAATTATGTGCTTGAATTAATCTTTGACATCTCTGGCCTTCTGGTTTTGAAGACTCACCATTGTAGACTTAGAAGCCATATGGATATGCTCTCAAATTTCCTGCTAATATAAGTGGGCACAAGTCCACTTGTATTTAATGAAATCATGCCAATGTATTACAACACTGATTCTGGGCCCTTCTATCTCAGTTGGAAGCAGCCATAATTCATACAGCTATATATGCCAATGGCAAGTCTCCAATTTTTCTTGTTTCATAGGTAAACAAAGCAGGTACAGCTTTATTGTATAGAGTCATTGATAGTCTCTGGATCTACCACCAACTAGTCTATTCAATTACATCTATTTTTCCACATGTGAATTGACTGAAAATAAGCTGAAGATGTCCACAGATAAATTATTGATCCAAACCATACCTGTGCTTAAGTTTTAAAGCAAAAAATTAAGGGAATAAATTCTTTAGTGAAAAGTTTAGTGCATTTTTTTAGAACAGAATTATGCCTTGTAGAAAATTGAATAAGCTTGCTTCTATGAGGAATCCAAAAACATCATTATAGGTTTAGCAGAATCCCCAAAGATATGAAAGTATTTAACCCACCAGACAGCAGTTATTGCTAAACCCCATTAATATGTAATGACAATCAGTGAAACAAGACAGGCCAACATTCTGAATCAAACCCAAAACCTATTTTTATATATATATATTTTCAGGGTGTGAACAATGTGAACCACAAAGAGTTCACTGTGGGTTCATAGAATTATAGAATAGTTAGGGTTGGAAAGGACCAAAATATCATTTAGTTCCAACACCCCTGCCATGGAAAGGGACACCTCCCACAAAACCATGCCACCCAAGGCTATTTCCAACACAGCCTTGAACACTAACACTGATGGAGCATTCATAACTTACCTGGGAAACCCATTCCAGTACCTCACCAACCTCACAGTAAAGAATGTCTTCCTCCTTATATCTAAAGTAAACTTCCCCTGTTTAAGGTTTAAACCCGTTACCTCTTGTGCCCTCACTATAGTCTCTAAAGAAGAGTCCTTCCTCAGCATTTATATAGGCCCCTTTCAGATACTGGAAGGCCTGCTAGAGGGGCAGGATCACCTCCCTCGACCTGCTGGTCACACTCCTTTTGATGCAGCCCAGGATACGCTTGGCTTTCTCGGCTGCAAGACCACACTGCTGGCTCATGTTCATTCTCTCATCAACCAACACCCCTAAGTCCTTCTCCTCAGGGATGCTCTGAATCTCATCTCTGCCCAACCTGGAGCTGTGCCTGGGATTGCTCCTACCCAGGTGTAGGACCTTGCACTTGTCATGGTTAAACTTCATGAGGTTGGCATCAGCCCACCTCACAAGCATGTCGAGGTGCCTCTTGATGGCATTCCTTCCCTCCAACTTATCAACCGAAACACACAGCTTGGTGCCATTGGCAAACTTGCTGAGAGCACACTCAATCCCACTGTCCATGTCACTGACAAAGACCTTGAACACCACAGGTCCCAACACCAGTCCCTGAAGGACACCACTAGTTACTGGTCTCCAGTTGGACATTGAGCCATTGAGCACAACTCTTTGTGTGTGGCCATCCAGCCAGTTCTTTATCCACCGAGTGGTCCACCTATCAAATTGATAACTCTCCAACTTAGAGACAAGGATGTCATGTGAGACAGTGTCAAATGCTTTGCACAAGTCCAGGTAGATGATATCATCTGCTCTAATCCTGTTTATCAGTTCTGTAGCCCCATGATAGAAGGCATTGGTCAGGCAGGATTTCCCCTTAGTGAAGCCATGCTGGCTGTCACCAACCACCTTGTTGTTTTTCATGTGCCTCAGCATGCCTTCCAGGACAATTCTCTCCAAGATTTTGCCAGGCACAGAGATGAGGCTGAGTGGTCTGTAGTTCCTCGACTCATCCATTTTTCCCTTCTTGAAAATGGGGTTATATTTCCCTTTTTCTAGTCATCTGGAACTTTACCTTACTGCCAAGATTTTTCAAATATGATGGACATTGGCTTTGCAACTTAATCTGCCAGCTCCTTCAGGCCCGCGGTTGGATTTCTCATCATCAACAAATCTGGAAAACAATAGAGAAGGATGTACGCAAGAGAAGATCATCAGGAAGTCTTTTCAGTAGCATTACTTTCCAGGTGCATGTCTATTTGGCTGACTCAACCCACCTTTTCAAAGCACAACATGCAAATATTATCCAGCAACAGCATTAAGCTTTTCTCATTGCAAGGAATTTTACTAAACACTCAAAATTTCCCCTTGATGTCAAAATACCATTGATCCTGGAACACCCTTTCCTATAGAGAATGTTTTTATTCCTTTTCCTCATTTTTATAGCTCTGCCACAAGGCTTGGTCCATTATTTCACCTTATGATGCTATAAACTTCATTAGTAAACTGAATTAAGCAAATTTTCAGTCTTGCATCTGGTAAAGTGACTGGAGTTGTCGTATGAAGAAAACTGGCCCTCTTCTAAACCAGACCATTGGAGTTAGAACCTTTTTATGTTTCATTTCCCCATTTGCACATCATTGTTCATCAGTCTAACCATCTCACTATTCATTACTTAGATAACAAGATCTTTTAAGATACTTTTATATCCTGATCTATGTGTGAATAACTATATGTATAAGAGAGGGTATATTCATGTCAGATGTACCTGGGAACAAAGATGAACAGGAGAAAAGGAGAAAGATGAGAAAAATGAGATAAAAAGAGGTAGAAATCTGTTTGGGTTTTCATTGGTTTGTTGTTTTTTTTTGATTTTTCTTTGCAGGCTGAAAGAAATGAGATTAAGAAAGACAGAAGAAAGAATTTATAATGTAACACAGGCTAGAAATTGTTTAGCTTTCACTAAAAATTAAATGGAAGACACCGGGTTTATGGAGCTATAATAAATTAGCTAAATGGTCCAAGTCTGTATATTCTTTTAGAAGTATTATAATGCAAATCTATGAGATTCTTAGAGTACTTGAAAAGGAAAGAACATTACTAGCTTCCCTCTTCCTTTACGTTTTTATTCTGCATTATATTAGAATTTTCCTTCTGAAATATATAAAATGATGCTCTGTCTCTTTAATACCACTCCTTGTATCCTTCTTCAAAATCGTCCTCTGAGCAACAATTCTCATTAGGACTAAAAATGAGAGCAAATATGTCAGTTTTTATTCGCAGTATGTTAGAATCTATATTACTTATGCTACTTGAAATGTCCAGCTTTGCAAGTTAAGTTAATTTTGTCAGATCTAGTTTCAGTTGCCTAAACACCAGTTTATCATGCAAAAAAAGACCAGTAATAAAAAGCAGTTAGAAAACAATGAGCTATAGAGTGAAGCAGAAATTAGCAAGAGATTTGGACTACAAATGCAATAAATGAAACATTTAATTCTCTCTATTACATTAGGGAAAGAAAACCATTCACCAGCTGTATATATAATATTTGAGCCAAAATATTTTAGTGTCTGATAATTCCTTTCGCAGTAACCTCTGTTTAGGTTTCAGTGATTACATATATATATATATATATATATATATATATATATATGGGAAATCTTAATTAAAGGAATAGCTTTTTGGGGAGGGGGGTTTGGTTTTTTTATGCCAAGGTATAAACCTCACAATATTTATCAAAAAACTGGTCTCCATGTTCCCTATGAAATTCAAATGTAAGAATATACATTGCCAGAAATTATGGAGAAGCGAAACAGGAAGTTCTGCTTACAGCCCTCATTAATAAAAATTCAAAGGCTAAGCTATTTTTCTTTAACAAAGTTGCTTAAAGCACTCTGTCATTGATCATTCCAAATGCAAGTGCATTAATGATGCTATGTATTCCTCTATTCATGAGGGAAAATTATGGTCTTTTTAATTTGATAATACTGAAGTCTTTGAAAATTCAGTTTGCAGGGGATTTTTTTCCAATTCATCATACAGGAGAGGATTACAAGACTCCATAACTAGGAACCACACTGAAAGGTGTCTTTATTTCATGTGATTATTTCTGCTTCAGTTTCTAAGGTCATTTTTCACCATCTGATTATATCTCACCTGATCCCTTTCACTTGTTAATTTTATTATAGTTAGGATCCTTTGACATCAGGACAGCCCTACCCTGATTTTTAATCTTCATATCTTTCATGTGTGAAAATTGCCCAAACAGCTTCTCCAATCTGAAATCCCAGTTAAGGAGAAACAGCCTTTAATAAAAGACCATTTGTACAAATACGCTGCAAAGACTGGATGATGTCACCATGATCACAGACTCAAAGAATGATTTGGGTTGGACCTTTAAAGATCATCTAGTCGAGCCTCCCTGTCACAGACTAGGACATTTTCCATCCAACCCAACTTTTAACAGTTCCAGGGATGGAGCACCTTTTGTGGATGACATATTTAACTGCCATGTCCCATTTTCAGATCTCATTGTTCAGAAAATGTTCCATGGTTATTTTAGTGAAAATAGTATACAAAAATGCAAAATGATCTTATTATTCATTGAAAGAGTTCTCGATTTGATCTGTTAAGGTGGGTTGTTTTCTCCAGTCAAGACTACTATAAATTCTACTTTCCTCACCACTCTTCTTCCGCCTTGGGAATTTAATCAGCTATTTTATCCAGTGAGGAAAATTTAGATTTTTTTTTTTTTTATTTGTGGCTTTTTTTTTTTTTTTTTTTGTTTTTTTTTTTTTTTGGGTGGTTTGGTGTTTTTTTGTTTTGTTTTTCCGTTATTTAATTTTATATTACTTGTACAGTTCATTTTTTTTTCTGAGTTTTGTAAATTTCTTCCATCATTGTGATCATTATTTAAGGTTCTGATACTGTTTGAATCTCAAATGGAGGATGATATACAATTATATTGATATGGAATAAAAGATGAATGCAGTTAAGTGTAAAGTGCAGTGGAGGTCTCTAAATCTTGCTCTGTATCCTGAGACAGCAGTTTAAACATGGCATGGGGTTTGGAACTAGGTGATGTTAAGGTCCTTTCCAACCCTGACTATTTTATGATTCTATGATTCTATGGCTGAAGTTTCATTAGAACTGAGTTGGTGATAAGAAATGGAAGAGCTAAAATAGGAAGAAGAGAGTGAGTTGGAAAGGGTTGAGGATGACATGGCTACTTCAAAAGATCTTGTTGTATCATTTAATTATTTTCAGCTCGTTAGACAGAATATGTTTTACTTATGTTACGCAGATGACATTTATGCCAGATTTAATTAGTCTGTTGGAGTCTATTGCCAATTTTAATCAGGTTGTGAGAATCTAAATTCTCTAGAGCCATAATGTAAACAGTTCACAAGCTAGCAAGTACTGCATGAAACATTGAAACATCTCTAGACATCTGTGAAGCCTTCAATTGCAATACTTCCTGCCTTTTATTATTTTTTTTTTTTTAATTTGGAACTCAATTGTTTCTGCAAAATTTGATTGAAGCCTCAAACATTTTGAATAAATATCAGTCTTTTTCCAGGACCTTTACAAGTTCCTGGAAAGAGTTCCTGCTTCACATTAAATCCATGCAAAATATGATTGAGATATGATTTATTCACAGTTTTACGGTATGTCATACTCTAAGAGGAGAAACTTTTAATGTAACCTTTGAAAGATGTGAGATTTATTTTGCCATTACAGTGCCCAAGATTCAATATCTAAGTAGTTTTTCTAAATCCATGATTTTTGACACTGTCTCACATGACATCCTTGTCTCTAAGTTGGAGAGTTATCAATTTGATAGGTGGACCACTCGGTGGAT
>JASSUY010007890.1:3441-14531 GCA_032466535.1 Forpus xanthops | reverse complement strand
CACTGAGGTAGATGTTGAATCAAACTAAATTAAACCTCCATCTTCTATGCACCTCTGGGAAATGCAGCAGCACCAGTAACTGTTTCAGGATTCTATGTTTTAGGTGGTCACTTTTCGCTGGTGATTGCAACTGGTCAAGAAATCTATGCCTCTTACATATGTTATTTGTTGTAAATTATTTCAGTAGGCACAGTAACCTTAGCTTGGTGTAATTTAGTTTGTCATGATTGGAAGCATCTTTACGTGGAAGGAAAAAAAGAGCAGCCTTTAACCTTTTTTAAAAATCACTTTGGTATGGATTTGTGTTTATTCCTCCAAGTGAAGATTTAAGACTCATTGGTTCCAGTGGGGAAAGGTACTTCCAGGGTTTAAACTTTGGTTTATAATTCTATTTGTCGTTGATTTGATGGCTGGCTTTATGGGCAAGGCACTAAGCAGATCTCTGGTTTCTCAGTTTGCAAAGTAGAAGCCTGTGACCATCTTTAGAAAGAGCTCTTCCATGGAGCTTCTTCTTAGTTAATGTATTCTACCTGCTTAACTAGAAGACATGAAAAGAGCAAAGATGTAAGAAGCAATAAGGAATGAGAATGTGGAGGACCCAACTTTGTGGAGTGTCCTGTTTGTATAATCATTCACACTGAGTTAAAAGCCCATTTTACCCATGATTTCAGTAGTGCAGCCACCATTTTCCTTGGAGGAGCAGAAGTGGTTTGATTCTTGGATTCATTAGTTTTGAGTTTTTTTTTTTAAATGAGGTATGTTTGGTGCTAAACAATGATTTTGATATTTTTTTTCCCCAGCTCTTTGCTTACAGCCTAGTAACTGGGAGTTGTTATTTCTCTGAAACAGTATAGTACAGGTCAGAACTGAGCTGCAGGTCTTTTGCTCCAACAACAGGCAACATAGTATTGTTAATGTGTACAGTTGCAGTTAGGAAATAGAACACTCAATCTTTTACATAAGAAAAGAGCATAGCCCCGGTGTTCCTAAATATATTTTCTCATTTCTACCCCAGATTTTTCACTGTGCTTTTGTAGAGTCTAACTTGACGAAACAGTAACTGATACTTGATCAACAGGAGGCTTCTGAAATGGTGTCTTGGCAGAGGGTATCTTTTGTTCCGCTGGCAACTCTTCATAGAGCTATTAAAACCGCTTTGTTGCTGTACTTGGGATGTTTATTTCCACCTTGGGCACTTAAGTCCTTTTGATTTCCTTAGCTCAAATAACTGTTTTTAAGTAGATTGTCTTTTTTCTAGCTTCTTGTTGGCTCTGAAGATTTCGACATCCGGGTGTTCAAACAAGATGAGATAGTGGCAGAAATGTCAGAGACAGAGGTAAATTACTTCTCACTAGTGTTTGTTGTAGTTGGTGGTGAAACTGATACTGTTGTGTATGGTGAAGGTTCTCTGGTTCAGATTTATTGCAAAGTTAGTTATTTAACTATTTGGTACAGCATTGTGCTAGAACTGCAGAAGTCTAGAGTTTGATAATACCTTTAATTATGCATGCTTTTTTGGTTGCATTTTTTTCTGGTTTTTTTTTTTTTTTCTTTGTTTATTTACAGCCCTTTCACCAGGTTGAGAAAAATAACTGCTGTTTGACTAAAAGTCAAGGCTCTGTCTAAAGGTTATTAAGGTTACTGTGTTGTGAATCTCTTAGTGCATTCTGAGCAAAAGAATGTCTCCTGCAGGTTTCCTCAAATGCGTTGACACAATCACAATGTAACAGTAACTTGCCCCTGTGAATACCCAGATAAGTGCATGGCAGGGTAGAAGGGAATGCCCAGGCAAACAGGGCTGCAGTTCCTAAAGGAAAGTATGGGTTTACAGAGAGATGAGTAAAAAGTGTGGAAGTTGCTCATTAGCTTAATAACCAAGAGAAGATCCTCACTATTAAATTTTGGTTGCTCGGAAGGGAATAAAGTTCCGTTACCATTGCCTTTAAGAGTTTTCTTAGTCTTCTTGTGAGCCTTCTGGGCTCAGGGTAGAGTAAGGACATGTACAGACCTTTGTCCTTAAAGATCTGAGGTCTCCCTGTTGCTCAAGTTGGGACTAAAAAGCTTAGTTATCTATTAAACCACTTAAGAGAGCTATAAGAGACAAATCCTTGCAGTGTTCTAAGAAAGGAAGCTGTTGCTATAGTTGGAATTAGTAATACATTGTAAAACACATTAGGCCTGTAATACATTCTTCTGTCCGTACAGTGGAGTCATGGTGTGATTTCTTGTTAAAGGGAAGCTAAAAGTCTGTCCTTGTCATGTGTGATTTATTTCCAAATTCACAGTAGAATGGTTTTAAATTCACACCTGCAGAATCTTAGGAGGCCTGTCAGAGTCCTACTGTCCTAATTTAAAAGGACACAGCTGCACCTAAACCTGTCCTTTAAGGAAGGTAAATTCAGGGAACAATGGCTTTGTATGCTGTGCTTGTTTTGGAAGGCTTGAATAGTTTGCATTTTCTTTGGTTTAGTAACTTATTCTGGTTAAACTAAAGCCATAGACTGTTGTGATTATTGAATTTATAAATGGACAGTCACATATAAAGGAAGTATTGTGAGTTTCTGACTGTTGCTTGGGTCTTTTGTCCTTAGTGGGTGCTGAAAATGTTGAGGGTTATGATACTTGGGAAAGGCATTAGGGAAGATAGTGAGAGGGAATGTAAAGGTTTGGAAACCGTGCTTTATAGTAAGAAAATTAAGGAGCATAGTCAGTAGATAGTACACAATTAAGAAGTTGGTGAAGTTTTTTATTTAAAGAAATGTCCTGTACTATGTTGTACAAAAGACCTGGCAGATAATTGCAATTGCTCCTCCTTACGTTTAAATCTCTAGCCTTAGTGCATGGAAAAAACCTGCATTTCCAAGCACTGAGAGCCTTAGCTCAATGAAGAATTGTAAGGTGATGGGATCTTAACTCAGCCTGTGAGATGCAAGCTGAGTTATGACTCAGGTCTTTCCCTGGAGCTGTTACTTAGGTAATACTTAGCGTATATAATATTTGGTGTTCTAATTGTATTTCAGGGAAGTCCATCTGTGCACTGCATCTCGCTAATCCTGAGCAAAGATTTTCAACCAGTGCTCTACAGGGCCTAGAAGGATGCTGGAGAGGGACTCTTCGTTAGAGACTGTAGTGATAGGACAAGGGGTAGCAGGTTCAAACTTAAACAGGGGAAGTTTAGGTTAGATACAAGGAATTTCTTTACTGTAAGGATGGTGAGGCACTGGAATGGGTTGCCCAGGGAAGTTGTGAATGCTCCATCGCTGGCAGTGTTCAAGGCCAGGTTGGACGTAGCCTTGGGTGACGTGGTTTAGTGGCAGGTGTCCCTGCCCATGACAGGGAGGTTGGAACTAGATGATCTTAAGGTCCTTTCCAGCCCTAACTATTCTATGATTCTGTGTCTCTAGGACTTTCTCATCCCATGTAAAGTTAAACTCTTTGGCATCCTCAGCTCCTGAAGCTTAAGGAGTGTTGTGTGTTTGGAGTAGGTTTTCAGTGGTAATGTGTTAGCACTGATGACCCCAGGAATCCTATGAGCAGCCGTGTTGCTGCTTGTTGTAGGAAATACGTGGTCAAAGTTCACTCCTGTTTCTTCATTCTCCCTCCTTTCCCCTCACAGACTGTTACTGCACTTAACCCCATGTGTGGCAGTCGTTTTGGTTATGCTCTTTCTAATGGAACAGTTGGAGTTTACGAGAAGACAAACCGTTACTGGAGGATAAAGGTTAGTCTGGTGTTGGAGTATCATCACTTTCGCTTGAAGGCTACTAGATTCGATATGTTATCTTGAGTTGTTCTGATGTTACATGACTCCTTTAGATGAATTTTAAGTCTTCTGCTGAGCATAGAACTTAACGTAATTTCAGTTTTACAAAATTTGTATTTATATCTAACTATATTTATACATACATGCAAAATGAATACTGTTTCAGTTTCTTCAGTGCTTTTGGGACTACTGGTTTGCTTAACTGATGGCTTAAACAGGCAGGGACACTTTCTGCTAGACCAGGTTGCCAGCAAAGCTATGGCTGCCCCATCCCTGGCAGTATTCAAGGTCAGGCTGGACAGGGCTTGGAGCAGCCTGATCTTGCAGAGGGTGTCCCTGCTCGTGGCAGGGGGTTGGAACTGGGTGATCTTCCAGGTCCTTTCCCTAAACCAGTCTGTGATTAATGTGTTCTTTGTGTTTTTTCCTCAGTCTAAAAACCAAGCGATTAGCATACATGCATTTGACCTGAACTCTGATGGTGTATCTGAGTTGATTACTGGCTGGTCCAATGGGAAGGTGAGTTTATACAGAGGTGAAATGAAGAGCTGTGAATCTGGAAGCTGTGTTTGAACAAGGCTGTAAATTATCTGAAGGATAATTTCACAAAATTAAAAAGACTGTTTAAAACTGAGAGCTACTGTAGTAAACCTACTTTGGCTGGTGAATCCTGTGTCAAGATCAGAGAAAAGCTGATCTGCTTAGCTCAGATTCAATGGCTAAGGTGTGGTAAGTTGTTTCTATGGCAGAAGAGATCATATGCCACATCCTAGGGCTCTGAGTGCCTCTTCAGCTGTCTTGAGGACATGATAATAATTTTTTGGTATGTGTCCTCAGTGTTATCAAACATAAGGAAGGCACAGGGAAGACAAAGCAATTATATAATAGGAGAGCAGCATCAGTCTTCACTGTGCAAGATTAATCAAGCATTATTTAATTTTATATGAAGGCATTCTGTGCAGCTCTTAAGCTTATTGCTTGGTATTCCCCTTTGCCAGAAATGACTGTTGTAGCTGCCAAATCTCTCCTGGACACAGCTTGCCAGATTGTTGGGGTTTTTTTTTGTTTATTATTTTTTGTGAAGCTATGCTTTACAAACTCTCCTTCACACCTCTCATTACTCTTATTAGCCTGGGGGAGTTTAATTAACTTCATATCAAGCTGTCAGTCTAGAACCCAGATATGTTGTAACTTATGCTGGGTTAGGTGTATAATGTTGTTAAAGAGAGAAGCTCTCCTTCATTTGCTCCTTTTTCTGTTCTTTTCCACTGGCAAGCTCTTTCCTGCTTCTTGTACTGAAACAGTCCTTAGCTTCTAGAAAGGGTAATGCTGGGTCCTGGGCTTTGGAAAAAGACAGCATGGAACTGAGCCTCCCTCTTTCTTCTTCAGTGGAAGATAATTAAAGGTTGCGGTATTTGTGTATAAAAATAATTCACCACACAAGATCTGCAGCTGAGAGGAGAGGTTGTAAATACTGCATTAAGCTTATTTCTGATTTAGTCCCATCACTACTGCATTCACGGGTGCATAACCTTGCCAGTGCAGACTAGCAGTGCTCTTCTTTGCTTCCTCTTGTTTGCAACATAAGGAAGCATCTCTGAAGAGCAGTTCCTCCTAACTGTGTCTTGTCTAGAGGTCATTCCTTGATGGCATTTATTTCACAAGTGATATTCTGATCAGTAGAGCTGCAAATTCACCTGCTGTTCTGTGAGCAGATCTGGTTTTTGGTAAACAACTCAGAGTATGGCATGACATCTATTTTGGAGTTAGCTTTTCTATTCCTGATGTGTCTTGGAACTCTTTGTTGTTCCAGGTTGATGCACGCAATGACCGAACTGGGGAGGTCATCTTTAAGGACAACTTTGCTTCCTCAATTGCAGGAGTGGTGGAGGGGGATTACAGAATGGATGGGAGCAACCAATTAATCTGCTGTTCAGTTGATGGTGAAAGTAAGAATGCTGTTCAGGTTATTAATTTAATTCACAGTTACATCAGGCACATCACATTATCTCAGATTAGCCAAATGTTGTTTCAGTTCCAGAGGCATTTTTGTATGCTGAGTTCCATTTGCTTTGTGTGAAATTAAGGGAATTTTGAGTTATGCTATCTGCAAACAGGATTTTGAATCAGTGTGAGTTTCATTATGATTTAAGAAGCATCAAAATTCATTTGCCTAATGCAAGAATCCTATCCTAATAATGCAAAGATAACTGCATTCAGTACAGGTTGTGATTCTTCAGGCAACATAATTATAAGTGAATGTATAGGGTATGTTCTTGCTTATATGTGATGATTTTTTGGTTGCTTCACAGTAGTTAAAGGTATTTAGAGAGTTTAGGAGTTGTGTGTGTTGTTTTTCTTCTAAAGATGAATAGTTCTTCCATTAGAAATTTTAGATGTTAACCAGTGCTTTGCTTCCCGAAAACCGCTATCCTAAGACTGGAGAATAAGTGGGTTTATCCCACCATGCATTCAAGAAGTCAAACCTGATTACTGTGAGTGGGTGCAAATATGATCACAGATAATTTGAATAAGCTTAGCATGAATTTAGAGGGATGGCTTCAGGAAAGACACTGGGGTGGTTATCTGATGCTTGACGTCAGTGGCCTGAGACAAGTGGGTCTGGCACAGCCCATTTGAACAAAAGCCCGTCCTTGTTAAATACCAGGGTGTTTTGCTTCCTGTCTTAATCACAGGCTGTAGGGATTTGCTATGCTTGAGCTTCAGCATATAAACCTTATTCCCAAGCTTACAGAAGGCAAATATTGTAGAGCTTTAAAGCAGCCTTGTCCTAGCAGAGCTGTGTAGGTTAATGTCACTGAACATGATCATCTTTTTTGATGACTCTGTCATAAACAAACCTTGGCACATTGTGGATCCCTTTAGGCTGGAGCGTTTAGGTGTTAGTAAAATAGTATTAAATAGTTGTTTGGCTATGCATTCTCATAGTCCTTGTTAGAGTTCTGCTTGGAGCCAGCATCCTTCCACATGAGGTGTTCTTTTGTGTTTCTGTCTTGCTCTTGTTTTAAATGAATGATTCACTCAGAAATAATAAAACAGGTCCTTTCATTGGAGGACTGTGCATGCTGAATGCTTCTGAAGTTCCCTACAACTTTTTATGGGGCAGCAGCAGTCATATGCAGTCAGACAGCATACTCTTTGTAGGCAAAAGACACTTGTCCCTCACTTTCATTGTCAGTTACAATCAGATCACACAGCCCTAGAGCAAAATGGAAGTTTGTAGCAAGCTTTTTTGTCCCATCTGCTCAGCTCTTCTGTCTCCAGAGGCAGTTGGAAATACTTCCATAACTCTGCTCCACTGGGGTACTTCCAGGCCTTACCCTTTGAAGTATCCCTTGATTTGGGGAAAAACCAGTGTGGCTGACACCACTGGCTGACTGACAGTGACTTAAAGTCTCTTCCAGACAGCAGCATCTCCTCTGACCAGATCTAGAAATCCAGGTAAACATTTTACTAATTTAGCATAATTGCAAACTTGTCTAAGCACCTGAAAGAATGATTGCAATGAGAATCCTATGGCAGAAGAACTGGCCTCTGCACTTGTCTGGTCAGGTGAAGACAGCTTAAAGGCAGGTTGGAAATTCACCTTTTTTCAGATGTGCAGTTCTCTTGTCTTGATCATCTGGAAAGTCAGATCTCTGTGGGTGTAAATCAATGCTCAAGTTTTCAGCTGAAGATCAGAGCCAGTGTTTGCTGCTGAGGTGGTACAGGGGGGTCTTTTTTACAGGAATTAAAGATTTGGAAAAGCTGTGAAAAGCTTTGCTGAAATGGGCTCCTTTGTTTATGTGCAGTCCGAGGCTATCTGCCAGGAGGTGAGGAGATGAAAGGAAACCTAATGGATACAAGTGCTGAGCAGGATCTGATCCGAGAACTTAGTCAAAAGAAACAAAATCTGCTGCTGGAATTAAGAAATTACGAGGAAAGTGCAAAGGTACTACTTAAGCAAGATGTAGAGCTGAAACATATCTTCCTGTTAATAAATCAGGAGCAATCTGGGAAGCGGTCATGGAGCAGGCCAAACAAATCAGAGCTGTAACCTTTGGGATGCAGCAAGATTGTCTTCTGTGGCTTTCTCCTTCTGCCTTTGGCTTGCTCCTCGTGTGAGTTCAGAAGTTGTTTATTGTATTTTAATAAGTGACATTTTCCTTGCTCCTTCTTCCTGCCAGAGCAGTTGTGTTTGGAGTTGGATTCTATCCAGCCCTGGGCTTTGCCTTATAACTGAAAATTTTATTTTTAAATGCAGAAGCCATCTCAGGGAACCAGAGGGGCTTGTGTGAGATGATCAGGTAATTCTGTGAGAGCTGCCAGCGCTGTCAGGGTGTGGAAAGCACACTTGTGGCTTGATGGTGAAGGCAAAGAAATAAAACAGTCTGTGAAGAGCACAAACATACTTGAATAGTATAAGACCACTACAGCAAAAGTATGGAGTTAACCTTGCACTTAAAATTGAATAGATGTTAAATGCTTTTCTGAGTAAAAGTTTGGGTACGGACCCTGATCTTCATTGACAATAAACCACTTGGAACAGATTACAATCAAATGTCCATATCCCCATGTGTAATCCAGTTGCTCTGCACAGCTGTGTGAAATCTGGGAACTGCTGTAACACAGCCTCCTGCAAGAAAAGAGAACTGACTTATGTGAATGTTTTCTAGGTTGCTTTAAGGAAAATGTTGACATTCTGATACTGAAGGGTGTATATTTTGCAACAGGCTGAACTGAAGACTAAGAAAATAGATGGCCAGAGAGGTGTGATTCCAGCAAATACCCAACTCCAGACAGCCCTCTTGGTTAATCTGGGCTCTGACAGCCAGTCTGCTCATGTGGAGCTATGTATTTCCACCACAAATGGTGAGTGATAACCTGCAACCGTTGACATTCATTTCATGTAAATTCATGCAAACGGTTATATTTAGCTGATGATTTGTCTGTCTCCCTTTTATTGTCTGTAGTATCCCCTTTGTGTCTGCTTTCCATTCAAAAGGTTGTTTCTGTGTGTTTCTGTGTGTATGTTCTGTGTTTCTGACTGTAGCTGTTTTCTTTCAAAACAGTTTTGAGTCAAGCTGTATTCTTTTGATGGGTCTAAGGGGAGAGGAGTTTGGTGGATTTTTTTTCTTGTTATGTGTTATTTTCCAAGGCAGTTAACATTGAACTTGGATGAAAGAATCTTGGTGATCCCTGAAGTACTCCTTACGTTGACTCTAAACTTTAACCCTGTGCTACTGAGGGTATTGCATGAGTGCAGCTGAACCTCAGCTGCCTGTACATGCAAAACTGAAACTACCCCAACATACCAAATTCATGTAGCATCAGATATGCTGAGGATGCAGTCAGGTCCAGATGTGACAATGCTGGTCACTTGGGTTACTCAGAGAAAGTGTGTAAAGAGTTGGCCATGCTTAATACTGAAAATAGTGTTGGTTTGTAGCCAGAGGACAGGTTTTAATTTAGGAACTGCTTTTTCTTCCCATTGCTAAGACACAATCATCCGTGCTGTGCTGATCTTTGCTGAGGGCATATTTGAAGGAGAGAGCCATGTGGTACACCCCAGTCCCCAGAGTCTCTCAGGCTGTATTCGTGTTCCCCTTACACCAGCCAAGGATGTTCCTGTGGATTTGCACATCAAAGCCTTTGTGGGTTACAGGAACAGGTGAGTTTTGTGTTGTGATCTCCGCTGGTCCAGAGCCAAGTGTGTGACCACAAAGCAGCAGTGATATGGCTTCGTGCTTATCCAGTGGGAAGTGCTCCTTTAATTCACTGGTGCCTCACTTCTCTATGCTACTGGAAGGAGAACTTAAATGCTTTCTTAAAAGCGCTGTTGCACCTTTGATGCTGAGCTCTTCTCCAGACAAAGTCTAAATGCCTTGGAGTCACTGGGACCTGTTGTGCTCTGGCCCTGCCTTTAGAGGAACAGTGAGCAATTGTTGTGGGGGGAGATGCTTTGCTCTGGGTCTGTGGAGGGAGTCGGGAGAGGCAGAAGCTGTGCGTCATCCGTGCCCCAGGTGATGGGTCCTCTGTGGGAAGTACTTGAGCAAGCTTGGAGACAGTGGTGTCTTTCAACTTACAAAGTAACTCTGAACCCATTTGTTTTCAGAGCAAATAGGAAGTACCATATGCTTGATTTCAAGCCAGCACTTTGCCAGTTTTCTGTAGAAATAAAATGACTCTTCACATGTGCTTGAAAACAACTTGCTCACATGTGCCAGACCTGGCAGTGCCCTAGGAAGCAGCATCCTTTGTGTGAACGGGGAGGCATATTTTGAGAGCTAGCCAACCACTGCAGAAGAATGCATGGGACTGAATTATTGTTTATTTTCTCTGTTTTTATTATTTCCTTTAGTAAAAGACTTTACTGAACCTGTAAAGAAGATATCTAATCACATTGTAAAATCATAAATGTGTTAACCTAGAGAGTATATTTCATTGGAAGGACTATGGGAAGTGTAGGCAATGGGGATGAGTTTTTTAACCTCATGATGTGATAAGCCTCGAATTTCCATGTTCCAGTGTTTTTTTCTCCCCTGGGAAATGCTAGGCAGCTGATTATGTACCTGAAGGCTGCTGATGTCAGTAGCCAGGTAGAAGGAATCAGGAACTGTTGCAGTAGATGAATCCCTGGTATGTCGGTAACTTTTCCCTTTGGATTGCTTCCAGCACACAGTTCCATGTATTTGAGTTGACAAGACAGCTTCCCAGGTTTTCAATGTATGCCCTGAGCAACCCAGACTCAGCCGCAGAGCCCCTGAGCTTTGTTAACTGTACGATGAATGAGAGGCCACAAAGGGTGAGTTTCTGCTCTGTTTCCTGTTTTCACATCCTGAGGAGGTGGAGGGTTTGCCATTAGCTTGAGATTTCCAATAGCAAAGGAAAAAAATGTGCAGTGAACTGCCCTGCTGGCCTTTGGAGTTTGTGTTACAATTTGTCTCAGTGCTTTTTCTTCCTTCTTTAAAATATGTCTCAATTGAGGCATTCCCTGCTTCAGAAGTTCCTACAGGAACTAATGGCCTGAGATCAGTAGGCATTTCAGATATTAATCTTGTTTGCTGTGTGACAGCTGATGGAATGCCAGTGGCAGGAGCCCTGTAGCATGTGAGGAATTCTGTAAGTGAGCAGAGAGCTGGAAAAAGGCAGTACAGTGCCCAGATAATGGCTCAGTTTCAAACAGATGAGCAGTAGTTGTGTAGCTTTGGTTCTAAAGGAGCTGAATTGCAGGATGGCACTAATTAGAGCTGGTCATTTCCCTCATAACTGTGGGGCTCTGCCATCTTTATGTGACCTTTATTGCATTGAATGCCCAAAGCAAAACCAA
>JASSUY010007885.1:0-12504 GCA_032466535.1 Forpus xanthops | reverse complement strand
GTGGTGAGGCACTGGAATGGGTTGCTCAGGGAAGTTGTGAATGCTCCATCACTGGCAGTGTTCAAGGCCAGGTTGGAGATAGCCCCTGGGTGACATGGTTTAGTGGGAGGTGTCTGTGCCTATGGCAGGGGGTTGGAACTAGATGATCTTAAGGTCCTTTCCAACCCTAACTATTCTATGATAAGTAAGATCAGAAAGCAAAGTTTGAGACCAGGATACAAGGTTAAACCACAAACCATTATCTGTGAGACCCTAATGAAGAGCTGTTTACAATTCCCATAAAAATGTATGGATTATTACAAGAATATAACCAATCCCAGTGTGTTTTCCCCCTTATTCTTTCAAATCCTTGCTTCTGTGGCATACCTGAGGGAAAATGTAATTTATCAACAAAATTCTGCCTTCTGACATTTCTACACTTTTTTGCCTTGGTGGACCCATTGTTGGCCAGTCCCAAATCCCTCTCTTACCTTCCATCCTTCCTACCTGCACAAAATAGCAGGATGTGTTTGACCTGTTTGCTGTTACTGCCGGTATTAAGGGCCTGGTCTCATCACAGGTGCCAGAGTTTCCCAGGAATCATGTCTGGCTTACAAGCAAAATCTGTTTTGTCCTTACATACCCACAAGCTGCAGCAAGTCAGCTCTCTTCCCCTTTTCACACCGAGGCACAGTTTTCAGTGTCAACATCATGCACTTCTGTGCAGAGACATGAGCTGATGTAGCTAGGACAGCAGCTCACCTTGACTTAGGATACTGCTCTCTTTTCTCTGTACCTGAAGGCTGGGTCATGGCCATGTGATGCAAGGAAGTCTGATTAGGTCACATAAGATGTCAATCAGCATTTGAACAAGTCTTGTTTCCCGTGAAAAGGAAACAATGATTGGACTAATCAGGCTATAGCCTTTTGCCGCTGTTCTCTATAGGGTACGGGGTAGATAGCAAGAGAGAGGATATGGTAGCAGATCACTGCTCATTTTTAGTAATAAGCCCAGCACACGGGAAACAACATCTTTTGTCTTTCAAACAATGTCAACAGCTAATTCAAGAGAATTACTGCAATATTGCCCCATGCAGCAAGTGCTCCTTTCTCCCAGTACACTGGAATGAAAGGATTGTTTCTGAATAGCATGTCTAACCAGAGCCTGAGTCTTTCTGAATTAATAAAGAATGATTAGCAGCAAGTTCCGCTGCCATTCTTTTGGAGCCTTTCAGATGCCACTCTGCAGCAAGGAGATAAACACAAAACCTAGGAGTCTCACAGCTTTCTCACATACTGCAACATACTCTGAAGATCTAGAATAACACAGTAGAATCCAGTGGAACTGAGCTGAACTGCAGAACTGCCAAAACTGGGGAACTAGCATGAAGCACTGCCGCTGCTTCTCTTGTATAGCAAACTTCAGTTGCTTGGGGGGTTTTGTACTGCCCTTCAGCATTTTTAAGCAAACAAGCAATTCTCAAGCATTCAAACTTCAGTAGATTCAGAAGACTGTAAGCTCTGATTTTAAAGTGTTTGCTGTGTTATACACAGCGGAGTAGTAAGAGAGAGGTGACTCCTACCTGGCTTTAAGTGCTCTAAGGCACATCTACATTCCAGTTTTGTGACTAAGCACCCCTTATATTCAGCAGAGCTAATGAAATACAGAGAGCAGTTACTCTTGCCTAAAGCAGTCAACTAGATTTGGCCAGGTAACTACAAGACCTCAGTTGAGAAATCTCTGGCGGAATGGGCATCTAGGCACCAAGTTCAGATACAGGCAGCTGCCACTGTGGGTGATGTCTAATGCCAGGCAAGATGAATGCAGTCCAATACGTAGTCTCTCATCAAACTGACCACTTACAACCATTACAAGAATAGTAAAGAAGATGCTATTAGTAACAACCAACACAGTGCCAGAATCTTTTCAGAAAGAGCCAATTTCTCTGCTATTCATTGACAGAAATAGGAATCAGAGAGCCTGTGAATAACAACAAAACTCCCAGAGAGCTTAAACAGAGGAAACTAAAGGACCTGCATGACAATCAGAATTTGATTATTTATAACCTACTGGGAAAACATGTTTCTCCAGCAGCACTCATGGCAGGCCTTCAATTCAGAGCTAGTGCAGAGTGATTGGCAAATTATCACATCTCCACAAAGCAAAGCCCACTCTGAATTATAGTGCCACCCTGGTGAGGCCCGTGTTGGGCTGGGGCCATATTCCCCAGCTTCCTGGGCTCCACTGCAGGAGGAGGTGAGCAGGGATACAGAAAAGAAAGGGAAGCCATATGGCACATGGGCAGCAGCACTTGCAACCTCAGTGAAGAGAAATGGGTTTGGCGGTGGGATGATGAAGACTCTGCCCACTGACCATACCCAGCCTCAGGGTGTTTGCATAGTGTTAGGTGCTTCCCAAAACACCTGCATGGCTCCCAGGAGCTGTAGTACCAATGTGCAGAATCCTCATTAATAACAAAAAGCAATTAGCTTTCATCTCTCATAGGGCTGCACTTTTCATAGTTGCTTACTTGTTGAAGCTCCCCATGCCTTTCACAGGCTGCAGAATCCTTGCTGCCCTTTCTCAAGAATCCCTTTCTTTTTCTTGATGTCTCTGTTGGTGGAGGGACCTGCATGAGACCTGAAGTAGAGATGCTCCATGGTCACAAGCTGACAAGACGACTTCTTCATGAAAGAATTGTGGTTTTTCATTAGAAATCTGTCATTTGTGCCCTGCTTTAAAGAATAAGAAAACAAAACAAAACAAAACAGCACCCCAACCCAAACCATTTATATGTGAACTAAATTAACTGAGGACCACAAGTTGCGTACACCTGTGTGTGTGTGTGTTTGTGTGTGTGTGTGTGTATGTGCATATTCTGACTCTGGAAACATTCTTCCTTCCTTTCCTCTCCTGACTTTTTTACATCCTAGCAGTGAATAATTTAAACATTGCTAAACTGTCCATGATCATGGAATTACCATATAACCACACCTGGCCTGAACAGAATGCAGGTATTTGTATAGATCACTTCTGTTTGTGTATGACGTACGTTAGGAAGGGTACCTAAAGCAATACCCAGTCCTGGCCAGATTTCATGTTAAGAAACAAGTGGAATAAGACAGCAATAGTGTATTTAGGCTGTTGTTTTGAACAATAGCAAGAGATTTAATTAAGGAAAATCACCCCATGTTGTGAGTAACACAGCGTGACTGTAGCACAGACAAACCGTAGCAATTCTCAGCTTCCCTCACCTAAGCTGCCTCATAGGTTACAAATGTCAGATGAATAAATAATGCTAGCCTGTGTTTCTGAAGCCTCATTTCTCTGTGAGGAGCCTCCCCAAGTGAAATGCTAAAGAGAGCTGTTCAAAGATTTACATAGGTCAGGATGTAAATCTTGAAGGAAGCAACAAATTTTTCTAAGGAAAGAAACAGGAAAAGGAAAAGCAGCAGCTTTCCTTCTTCCGAGAGGGGAAAACAGATAAAGGGTCCGGGTGGCTCTTGCCAAGTCCTCACCCCTGCTGTGCTGCAGACAGTTCTGCCTTTCATAGACCATGAAGCAGCAGCCTTTCATTATTAGCAGAGAATTAACTGTTTTTTCCCACTTTTTTTCCTTTGAAATTATAAAAACTGGCTCCTGGGAGAAGCTAACACTTCTGTTTGCTGTATCCTGCCAATAATGATCAACCAGGAGCATTAAAAAACAGAAGCAGTGATACATTTTGACCAAGTGTTCTCTCCTACTCTCATGATAATTATCAGCCTCTTTAATTCGATAATTAAAGTTAGAATGCTAGAAACAGCAAGCACCACCAGCCTGGGAGCCATGTGTCATGTCAGTCTGATGTCCCCGAGTCCCTGGGGCCAGCAGGCAAGAACTGGTGCCACACTGACAAAGTGAGACTCCAGTACGGACGTGTTTCCTGAGAAGCCCTTCCATCTTGATGCCTAGGCTCTTTCCTATGCAGGATGCTTCAGTAGAAAGTTGATTCAAATCTGTTTGCAGCCAAGCTCATCCCTGTAATGCAGATGTGTGTAAGCCAAAAAAAGGCTCTGGTTGGTGAGGAGGGTTTCTATTGCAATAGCAAAATGTTGACCCTTTGCTGGTCTAGCTGCTCTGAAATCTACCAGTAAAATGTGCTGTAGTGGGTGGCAAAAGGAGGCTCCATCTGTCCCCAGAACATCAGTGGGTTTTGTGAACTCAGGCTGCCAAAATACTTGCTGTCAGTTTTATTATAGGCCTCCAGACAGGCCAAGGGCAAATGCCAAAAAAGAGTGCAGTGCTCAAAGTGAATCTTGGTGGGACTTGAATACAAGTTAAAGTATCTCCCAAGCTTTGCTCCCCAGTCTATGTCCAGTTGGGTTCGCATTGCACTTCTAAGGCACCTCACTTTTTCCCTACACAAACTGGAAGGTCAGGTGTTTAGGTCTGGGCTTTGGATTTCCACTCTGTATGTTAGTCTACAGAGCAGCACTTGTCCTGCAGGGGAATCTCTGCTGCTCCGTTCCTGGAGCAGGCTCGGGTCCTGCCACCCTCTCCATCCTGCAGACACATCATGGCCATTCCTCTGATCTCTCCCAAAGTTTCTCGGAGCCTGAACTGTGACTTCCATCTCACTCCCTCCTGTGTGCTTTCAAGGCCATGTGTGTCTCCATCCCTCCTCACACTTGTGAAGCCACTGCATGCTGTGTCTTTGTGGCAAACACAATGAAGGACCGTCCTCCTCGGTCAATAACTGGGTGATGTGCGAGCCCACAGCTCCTCAAAGCACAAGATAGGATGCTTTCCAATGTTTTGTTGCAAGTTCATGAGTATTCTCCCGAGTGTACTGATGCCTTTGCGCGTTTCACAGGCCGCAGGCAGAGGGATTTTCCAAAATCTCCTTTCATACAAGCTCTTTCCACAGAGAGGCAGCATTCACCACTGAGATAGAAAGAGAAAAACCCACAGTGAATGGGAAAGAGGAGCTTTGTAGAAAGCATCAGCAGATGGAATAATAGGGATAATATAGTCCGGATGTGAGGCTGTGCCTGACCTGTTCCTGAAGTGCCCCTGCACTTTGCACTGTGGATGGAGGCAGCACTTCAGCAAGGTGCTTTACATACAGTAACAAGGTCAAGCTTTCATAACCGGTGAAGGCAAAAAGAAGTTTTATCTGTTGTGAAACAACAGCAGTGTCTTTGCAGAAGATGGTTCTCAGGGACACAGCAGCAGCAGTACCTATCCTGATGGTTTCTGCTCCCTCACTGAACAACTTGGGGAATTCCTGAGCCCACCTTTTGCAGCCAAAGGACCTTGTTGGTGGAGACTGCTCAGTTCCAGCATGGTGGGCACTCTAAAGAGAGCATGAGCAATGCTTTATATCAGGTAGGGATTTAAAAAAAGCATGACATACAGATATAAATTTTGTCCCTTATATTAAAGGAGGACTTGCTGGTTGGTTTTGGTTTTGGGTGTTCTTTTTTTCCCTAACTCAATATATGGACTTTTGTTCCTTCATTTTTTCTCTTCTTTTTTTTTTTTTTTTTTTTTTTAATTAGTGGGAACTGTGTTATCAACATTCCTGAAGACAAAAGTCTTTAGCTCTCCACCTGCAAGCCAAGGATGTTTTTCCATTAGATTCCTAATTGTATCAATGAGGTTTATTCATTGTTTCAAAGCTACTAGTAACAATCAGCATGCTGATGTTCACTGATTAAGAGAAGAAGAAAAAAAAACCCTCTAAGGTAAATAAATCAACTTAAAAATTATCCCTTTCTGCAAACAGCAGCTGCACAGGAAAAGGAAGACTGTTAGCCATCTTTCACTGATGTACTAGGCTGATCCAGTAGATGCGTTTCAAGTACTCTGCGGCTGCAAGTTAATATATCCTACACTCCACAGGAAAGAACCATGCAGGAAAACACACACAAAAAAAGGCAGAACAATTGTGTGAACCAAACGCCCCATCTTATTCTGAAAACATCTGGGCCTCTGAGCATTTCATTCATTCATCTGGTTTATTTGGTGCAAAAGCTGCCCAAGCATTAGCAGCCTGTCTTAGTTAATAATAGAAAAAGCAAATGATGGTGTAGAGGTCCTTTGCCTTTTGTTCAGCAGGACATGGACTGGGAAAACAGGAACAGCTCAGGGGCTGAGGCTATGATGAGATTCTTCAGCATGGGGGAATATGGCTGCAATGTGCAGTGCTAGGATTATGGAGGGGCTAAGCAATGCCAGGAGTTTTGGAAATACTGGTTTATGGAGAGCATGAAATATAGGAAAATTGAAGAAAAAGAGAAAGAGGATGAAATGCAGGCTGAAAAAGTCTAGAGTGATTTTGTCACAAAGCTCTCAAAAAGCCAAGATTTTACCAGTCAAGATATCACAGCTTCTGACAGCTGCTGCCCACCTCAGCGTGAGATTCTGCTTCAGTGCTGAGAAGTGTCCTGCAAAGGGTTAAGTGATGAAAGAGCAACTGCTTCATCTTATGTAGATAACACAACAAAACCTGGAAATGCAAATGCATTCAGAAAAAGCCTTTGAACATTTTTTTCCCCCTCTCAAAGTTGTTACCTCACAGAGGTTTAAGGAAAGTCCTCACTGTTTACTGTGGAGTGTTTATTACTGCAGACGTCAGGAGTGGCTGACAAGTTTACATAAAAAATTCCGGATCTTAATATTTTCCCAGTTGTTACTTTTCCTTTTCTACAGCTTCGTCTTTACAGAAGAAAAGGATTAAAGTGGTGTATTTTGTCAGTTTTTCCTGGGCTGAATTAACCCTTTCCCAGCAATGACAAGGAAGATAGCACACTTATATGGAAATTAACTTGACATCCCATAAATGCGAGAGCCTGTTGTTCACTGGATTTCATTTTATATAGGCATTAACAAGGCTTTGGGTTAAGTAAGCCCTGAAACTATCAGTTCATTTCCTAACCTTTTTCACAGGGATTAACTATCAGTCTGAAATGCCCGTGAGGCTTCATCAGTCTTTTTAATTCATATTGTACTGACTCAATTGCAATTCCCTTCTGCTTCTAAATTGGTGCAAACAAGTAAACAATATCCCTTGTGAATCCTCGTGTTTCGTGGTATGTGTTAGGTTTTTAAGGAGAAATCTGAGATTGGAATGGTGCAAATTTGCTCTGTTTTACCAAGGGTAGAGCCTGCCTACTCCCACATCTTAAGTTAGTGATGATTTTTATTCCACAAGGATAATTTTGCATTATAGATTGTGAAAGGTACAAAAGTGAACTTAAGGAACAGTTGAGCCCCTCCTCAAATTTTAGGCACAGTTTGTGCCTGGGCATGCTGCAGGAATACTGCTAAGTGGGGCTGAAGAGTGGTGGTCAGAGGGTGTTGATGTTAGAGCATGTGACAGGTGAATAATTCAGTGGTGCTACCATGTTCACTGCTCTCATGCTTCCCAAAATATGGAGTGGATGGAGTTGGGTGATTGATGGAAAACTTTTCCCAACTATTCACAATTCAGTCAGCCGCACTTGCATCCTTTTCACCTGTACTCCTGCAATCATTTGTTTGCATAGGTATTTGTGAAGAGTCTTTTCTTTATGGGTAAGTATTATTTACACACAAATGAATGTATTGACACATGAACAAATGGGTTCTCAGAAGCACAAGCACGCTCTGTCTGGAAATGTTTACCCTGCCTCCCTATGCATACACATTCACTCGATGAGAACATGACTAGATAAACCAAATGTAAAACATTCAGGACATCTAATAAATGTCATTTATGTGTCCCAGTCAGGAAGGAAATCATCTTTTTTAAAAACAGGGGTTTATAAATATAGCCAAATGTAAGGCATGCTCTAAAGAGGACAAGCAGGAATCAAAGATACTCAGTGGCTTTCCTGGAGCACACAGCTTATTCACCATCCCTATTACTGGCCCAGACCCAAGTAGAGCAGAGCCTTTCTAACATCCTGTTAATGTTGCTTCTGCTCTTTTAGCTAATAGCATCAACATGCCAAAAAAAGTCTGTAGAAATATGTAGGATGAGGCTTAGCACTTCTGCATGGCTCTCCTGCAGATTTCTGACTCATGAGCAGCAAAGGGTTTGAGAGTGGAGCTTTCTGTGTTTCTGCCTCATGCTTTCACCCATAAACACTCACAGAATCTTGTGACGCATGTGAACCTGAGCATGGCTCTTCACGTGTTGGGCCAAAACTACACCCCTCCACTTTCTTTCCTCATTTGAAGAATTCAGAAGCACACAGACGGATTAAATCATCCCAGCAAAATCCCAGTGTAAGCACCTGTGCCTTACAGCTCATTCATCACTCTCAAGTCTCCATCAGTATCTCCACTGGAGGATCCTGCCATGCAGCTCCTGTAAGAAGGGTGTCCTCCAGGGAGGTACATGAATAGGATCCTTAGACAGCAGTGTTGCCTGAGACTCAGGAATATGAGAAGCTCAGTGCCTGGACAAGTCTATATTTCTGTGCTAAAGAACAGGAATGTAAATATTGTGTTAAGATCTTGTGTTTGACATCCGTGATCTCAGCAAAGGGTAGGAGAAAGAGAAGGAGGAGGTTGTCAGGAAGAAAGCAGCAATGCTTACTACCTGGAGGTTTCTATTTCAAAGGTTTTAAAAAAATATTCCATTCATTATTTGCAAAGTTATATATTAATTAAAACATGCCCTGAAATATTTATTAAAATACTGCATCTCTCTCTTGGCTCCCTCTCTCAAGCTGACTTGGAACTATTATATTATCTTTGGGGGGTTGTGTACAACAAACAGCCCAGAGGCTTAATTTTGTGCAGCACTTCCCAAAAATCTATGACTGCAACCTGTGCTTCAGCAGAATGTGAGGTTGAAAGGTAGCAAGATATTGCTGGTTTAATGGTCCTATCACATGGGTATATAAGGCATAGGAGGTAATCAGTAGCTGGTTATTAAAAATCAATTTACTCCAGTGTTCTACAGTGCAGCCATCCACCATCATAACTAATGTAAAAGATTTAAATTTCATTATGAATCTCCTAATACATGGATTAAATTTCCCAATTTTTTTTTCTTGGAGCTGCAATTCCTGGGAAATGAGGACTTGACTTTTTGTGGGAACATTAACACGTTTCTGTGACTGATGAAAAGGACACGGTTCTTGTCTTCTTATTTTCCAGCTTTTGAAACCATTCTTATGGTTTCACATCCTTTAACAGTGTATTCACTTATTAATGAATTTTTGGGTTTCTGAGTCCCACCTGCATTAACAGCATGCAAAAATTAGCAATTAAAATTATGGTTATGTTTTAAGGGGATTTTCCCCCTCTTCCTAATTTGAAGACTTGATTTTATTCTCTAAATTGCAGCTATAGCCCGTAGCATGGGCTTTTACTGGGGCTGTTCAATAATTGTGTTTTTAGTATCTCTCTTCAGTTGCTTAAACGACCGTTGAATTTCAGTGTGTTTGGGGATGTTATTTTCTAGTGTAGAACTAAATCTTCTCTGAACAAATCCTGAGAGAGTCCAGAGAAAAACGACATGATTGCGCAAAAAATCGGGTGTCCCATAAGAAAATTTATTGCCTTCCTGCTTTGAAACTATAGCTTACTTTCATGTTCACAACCCTGTCATGTTTAAATGGCACTATTAAGACGGCAAATGCATGCATGCAAAAGGTCAGAAATGCTAGAATTATAACAACATATTTTCGGGTGGAGCTCTTTGTGTGTTGTGATGTTGACTCTACGGATAGGATTTTGTACTATCTCTCTGTAGATGTTGCATCTTGCCTAGCAAGTTGCTTTCACGTGTCTCAAATACACCTAATTTAGTTATAAATACTGGAATAGAGGAGATTGCCCACAGCAGAACAAGAGAGAAACTTCTTTTTTTCTGCAATGGAGTGGACATCCCTTTTCATTATCATTACAAAAATCCAATGGTAATACACCTTTGTGTCTTTCCTATTAGCCCACACAGTGATGTGCAAGAACCATTTGTTGTGAAAATACAGGTATCTATTTAACATTAAGAAGGACATTTGGTATTCTAAGAGCTGGATTGTATCAAGGTAAGCAGCATTTCTTTTAAAGCTATTCTAGACTCACATCAGTGATAGTCTGAGGAGATGCAAGCCTCAGCTACAGACTCCTTCAAGGCATTTCTGCAGCCTCAGGGCTCCTTGGACTTACGCAGTCTTCACAACTGTCTCCTTTGGACAAGATGAAGACACCATAGCCGGTGACAAATTCCTCTCCCCCTTCCCCAACATCCCTGAAATCACCAATATTGCCAGCCCTGCAGCTGACCAAGGACTGCTGCAGCTCAGGATGTGTTCAGTGGTCACATACCAATTTTTTTTCCCAAAAGCAGACTCAGACCAATCTGTCTGAATATCAAACCCAAAGCAGATACGTTTACGAAGGAATGGTGATAGCCTTATCCAGAGCCAGTTTGAAATGCAGCAAGCCCATCACCTCCAGGTTGCTTGGACTGTGCTACTGCATGGGTACACTGGTTCTTAACTGTATTTCTTAATTGAGGACTTTTTACCTTGTTTAGTTAAATGGCAAAACAATGCCAAATGAAAGAGCATTACAAAAGGTACCAAAACAGGACTGCTCTCCAAATGCCTTGTGATTAGGATAAGAAGTATCAGCAAAGGAAACTGAGGTTAAAGTCTATTCCTTTCTTTCTGCCCATAGAGTGAAGTACTTCAGTACTTACATAGGAAGCTGTGGACATGACATCCTGGAGGGCAGTAAGTACAGGTTAGCAACTGCCTCCCAGAAACATTAGGATTTGCAGATCCTGCATGAGGGTCACACTCCATCATCCCCATGGCCATTGAGACTGTTGATGGTGTGAGAAGTTGTAAAAGTTTTAGCTTAACTACTGCACTGTGCTACCAGTAGACACTAATAAAAAAGAATAGCTAAAAGGTTTTTTAACTGTCTTAAGATCTCATTTCAGATTTTAAGTCTCAACAGAAGAAAGAGTGAGAATTGGCTCACACAGTCTTAAGGGGACAAATGAGCTTAGACAACTCGGCAGACAAACGAACAGAAGACGTGGAGCTACCAAGCAGGACAGCTTGATGCCAAGAGCGAGCAGGGAGCTGATGTGCCACCAGCTTCATCTGAATATTCAGGAAAGTTAGCTAAACGGTGACACCTTGTCCTGGCACATGTCCCTATCCTCTCCTGTAAAACAAACCCTGGCACACAGCACATGTCGTGTCACTTGCCTTTTTACTTTTGGAGGAAGAGAGAAAAAATTCTGCACATTTGTGAGATATCTGCATTTAAAACCACAATAGCAGGGAATGTAGATGACTGTGCCTTTCAAAAAGAAATATCAGGACATATTTTCACAGGTGCTTTGTACCCTGTCCTTGCTAGATGAGGGAGTCAAAAGATCCACAGTCACATAGGTTAAGGCAGAAGCTTTGCATAAACGTAGGCCTTCATGGAGGCATCTGCCACACTAGGCAAAGATTTTGGGTTTAATGTGCATAAGAGTTAGTGGTAACTGATATGGCAGAGATTTAATAATGCTACTAAAATTGCCTGTGTGAGTTTCCTGGCTGTTTATGCCCTAGAGGAAATGCTTTCTAGGACAAGGGTGGTGCATGTGAATCATGTTCACACCTGCCGAAGAATTTGTGGGTAAGCCATGTAAAAGTGGGATGCATTGGGGAAGCCATGGCGCAAAGTGGCAGGCATGGCAAGTTCAGCAAGTGTGGATAGAAGAGTGAGCTGTGCCAGGCTGGGTAGGACACAGGAGGGTTGGCAGAAGAGACAGGCTCCTTTTGAGAAACAACTCCGGACAAGTCTTGTAGAGCAAAACAATCTCTTTCTTAGTGCAAAGTGAGGGTTGTGGGGAGAGTGGCAGCTTCAGAGAAGCTCATCCAGAGCTGAGTCCACTGTTTGCTTTTAGAGACATGGAAAGTGCTTGACAGTGCTGTGTTTGCCCTCACCCAGCTCACCCAGAGGAGCCCAGGCAGCAAAACTAAAATGACCCCTGTAAATACTCCCTAGCACCATTTATGCCCACGCTTACTCCTTGGCAGTGCTCAGGTTGCTCAGATGGCTTGCATGGTGGCTGGACCATGCTCAGGGCAGTTGGTCCCAGAGCAACTGGAGCCTGCCAGCCCTGCAGCAGTGGCTGCTGAGCTAGTGTGGCTGCAGTTAACAAAGACTGAACTCAGGAGCAGAGTGTTGTCGCAGTTGAAGGCCTTCAAGCAGTTCGCTCACTCACTCCCCGCTCTTTTTTTCCCAGTCTCAGTGGGATGGGGAGGAGAACTGAAAAAATGCACCTCTCACAGGTTGAGATAAGAACAGTTTAGTAACTAAGGTATAGCACAAATCACTGCTGCTACCACCAATAAAAATACAAGAGAAAATACAAGGAAAGAGAATACAACTGCTCACCACCCAATACCCAGCCCAACCATGCAGTGCACCCCCACCCTTCTGGGTCTCTGCTTCCCATTTTTACATCCTGGGCATGATGTGCTGTGGTATGGAATACCTCTTTGGTCAGTTTGGGTCAGGTGTCCTGTCTC